>JAHBCN010009395.1:0-35399 GCA_019359885.1 Listronotus oregonensis
ACTCGAATTAACGACAAACGTTTAATGGTTGAAATGGACCAGATAGGCTTGATGGGAAAATAAATTAAAAATATTTTAGATACTGCCATTGGTTTAATTTAATTCTAGTATAATAAAATTATTTTTTAATGATCGATAGTAATAATTGTTATTACTTAAACTTAATTGTTACATTAAATGAAAGGTTTGATAAAAAAATAATGTTAACGTGTCTTTTACTTTGAATGTAATGGTTGTAAGATTGATGAAACGAAAAAAAAACATTCGTTTTTTTCGGCTGTACGTCAGATTTAACAAAGCCTTATAACAAATTGTTTGCTGGTAGCTGGTGTCTGTTTGGTTTTACCTGAACCGAAAATTTTGTAATTTTGCAATTACATTTAATTAAATAATTCAAGATTCACTTATTAAAATTTTTTGAAACTTGGCACGAGGGTTTGTCAAATTGGTCTCTTTAAAAAGTTATTCTACCTTTTTTCTGTAAAATGTACAGGAGAGCCAATAACTAACCCCCTTAAAATTTACATGGGATTTTCTATGTTCCGCTCGGCGACACACCACCCAGTATATTCTAGAAAGTACTTCTGAATTGAAGCTTGGGTTTTTTGTTTAAGGGGTGAAAGAGAGTAAATTATACATTTTAGCGAATATGCCTATAATTATTAAAATTTCAAGAAAACGAGTTTTAGGAAATATTGAAGCTAAAAAAATTCTACATAAAAAGGTTCTTAGATTTTTTTGTAGAACTGTTTATTTTGGTAAACGAGAAGGTAAAAATACACTATAAGCATTTTTCACACAACCACTAGGGAAGAGTTCTATAGAGGTTTTTTTTAATGGCAACCTAACCTATTTTAATATTTAAAAAAAAGTGAGGTTTTTCATAAAATTAAAAAATAATTCATACCGTTATCTCAACTTTTATCACAAGGCGTATTTTTTTTTAACTTTATCGTGATCTCCATAAAGTAAATTTTTCCATATTTAAGATTAATGAAGGCATTAATTTGAATGCCTTCATTAATCTCTATGTTATTTCGCTTAGCGTATAACCAAGATTGTCCACGACATTCTGCAATATGTAAGCTTTAATAAATAATTTTTTTCTTTTTTTCTTTATTACAACCCTGTACATTACCAATTTTTAAGAAAAGTAAACTTTTTACTGGTAAAGTCAAATATAATTACTTGTAATAGCTGTAATAGGCAAAGTATAAAAAGTATATTTTTAAACTACCAAAGAAGTTGACCTTAAAATCCTTATACCGGTATAATGTCAAATTTAAAATGAAACACCGGTAAAGCAAAAATTTACTTTTAAAGTACTTAACCAAGACGGTCTTGCAGAAAAGTTTGCCTAGAGTTTGCAATTAAAACTCCTGCCTTAAGAAAATTAAACTACTTTTGCGAAATTAAGTATGCTATGTAAGTTTTAACAGTTTTTATACGTTGCCAAGGTTTTAACGGTGTACAATATAACTCATAAATCCACAAGTTGTAAGTAACTAATACTTTTTTTGACTGTTTGTTTATTTAAAGTTAGTAAGTTAGTAGTTAGTATTTTTTTGTACTAAACAAAAAATATATTTATCAGATAGCATTTCTTTAATATATTACTTTAAGGTTACAACCTTTTAAAATAAAAATTCTCTTATTCTATTTACTTTACAGAAGTGTCAAAATAATTAATTTTTGTTTAATAATAATCCTTAAGTGGCTGCTATTGCTTAATTGCAAAAAATCGTAATATTTATTTAATATTTATACTATTAAACTTTATAATATTTTGCACATGTCTTTTGCATACCAATCTAATTATTAACATCTAAATATAGATGATAGAAAATTTTAATACACATAAAAAAGGTAAAAAGTTTCTACCTAAAAAGATATATTCATGTCATAAACTTATTTGCTTGTTTAAGAAAATACTAAACATTTTTAGCCCGATTAATGTTCATATTTAAAACACTTGTTTTCTAAATTTAAAATGTAATTTTTTTCCATTTTTAATATTTATTATATATGCTCTATGCATAATTAAGGTAAATCTTATTATTGTGTTTTTTATTGTTTTTTGGATAGCTGACATATCTATACTATTTAAATTATAACGCCAGACTCACAATTTAGCTAACGAACTCTATATTATAAGTCCTATTTTACTTTTATATAATTGTTTTTAAAAAAATATATTTTACCGCAGTGCTACTACCCTTTCATTAAAGAAATAATAAATTTTATTTTTAGTATCAGTTTTTTGGCAAAAATACAATTTTTTATTATTATTATTTTTTATGGTTTATGAATAGGCCAACTTTTGTGATATATCTAAAAATTTAACATATACCAAATAGTTTTTACAATAAGAAAATAATAGGTATTCCAAATTTACGATTTAATTTTTGTTTTTAGTTTTTGGTGATTTTAAGACGTTTCTATAACAATACCTTTTTTTATCACTCATTTCTTTAGCAAGACCAAGAACTTGGAGGTGGAAGTTTGTTTAGAACTTTTTTTGAATTATATTCAATGTGAGTTAAAATGAGGATAAAAGTTTGTATAGAAAAATTGTCATTTTAGAAGTAGTAAATATGGGAATTGGTAGTATATTTAAAACTTTATTCTTTTGGAGGTTAAAAGAAAGAATGTAAATTTGTATGAAAGTTTCGTTATTTCTGGACTTAGAACTATAAAATAGTAAGTACTTTATATATTGTCAATAATATACATATATATATATATATATATATATATATATATATATATATATATATATATATATATATATATATATATATATATATATATATATATATATATATATATATATATATTTCAGGGTTTGAAGTTTTTGGAAATTGTTGTTATTACTTTAATTAGCTATAATAAAAAAGGCGTAGGTACGTTTGCAAAATTTACAATTTACCGCGAGAACGGAAAAAAATAAAACAGCCAAAATTGTGTAGTCCACGCGGCCGAAGAACCGAGGGGAATGCTAGTTTAAAATATAACATTATTAAATAATAGGAAATTCTGTGACCATAACAAATTAGATAATTATCAACAGTTTTTTTAGGCTGTTTATAAATATTTTTTATTTTAGAATAGCAATAATTTTCAGATTTAACCTGGTTTAAGAGATTCCAAAAACAATAACGATGCCAAGATCAAGCCTGTCGAACCTTCAATTTTATTTTTTTGTGGCGCTGAGTAATCTGCTAATATATTAGGTCTACCTTTAAAAACAGGATATCACAGAAATTAAAAAGGTCCGGCAAAAGCAAAAAACATTGCTTAGGGCTAAAAGCAGAAAAATTGTTGTAAAAATTGTAAAATAATTTACATTATTATATTTGATTCTTTAAAAAAATATATTAAAAACTTTGAATTGAAAATAATCATAGGGAGTTTTACAAATTTATAGAAACAATTTTTACCAACATGTTTTCGTTATTAGTCTAAACAGTGGCAATGTTAATAGTTTTTTATTTCTGGTTAGTTCTGGTGGCCATTAATGTATTTACTTATTAAACAAATAGAATAAAGAAAAAAAAATAGATTTAGTAACACATTAATAAAGTGTTAAACTCAGTTGGCGTAATAAAATTAAAATACTTTTTATTTTTGAGAGCAAACAAAATATAAAAATATTTGAACCAAATATTTATTATTTGGAAACATATTTTGGTTTAAATTTAAAATATAAAACTATTTTTATCGTACCCCTTTATACGCCTTTTTATTAATTAAAGTTCATGTATTTTTTGCATTATACGAGAAATGAAACGAGTTGGGGAAAAACCTTTAGCACGGTCATATGTGGGTCCATGAGGAGCATATTTCAAAATTATTTTGAAATATACAGGGTGACCCAAAAAGAAAGTACATATCAAAGTTATATTTTTTCTTATGAAACACCCCATATTTTTTTATATTTTTAGATACTATAGACCAAATAAAGGTAAGTTATTGTTATACTTCCTATACCTAAAACTGACCGTTTCTGAGAAATTTAGAGAAATTTAAAAATACAGACCATAATTTAAAAATTTTTTTACACCCTGCAACATATAACGAGCTGCTCGTTATTAAGTTTATTCTTAGCTCAGGGTTTAAGTTAACTATCACATAAAAGTTTTACCTTAATATTATACAGAGTGTTGAAAAAATTGCCTCAAAATTTGGATACACATTTTATTAAATAACTTCCTTAGGTTAAATGGAACACCCTGTATTAAGTGGCTTATTTTGACGAGAAACTAAATTTCCTTTGAAACCATTTTAGGGTTTCCAATACCTATCTCTTCTGCTTTTTATGCAAAAGGCGTTTTTATATTTGACTTATCCTTTATCTTAAAAATAGAACACCCTGTATTGTAATTAAAAAAACCTTTTTATTAAAAGCTAAAAAGCACAAGTTTAAATTTATGGAAATAGGTTGTATCTCAAGCAAAATGCAGGCAGAAGTAATCCCTCCAATTTATTGCCATTTTTAAAATATTAAAGCATTTTTAAAAAGAGGATTGAAATATAGTAGAAGACCACACCTGTCCCAATTGTTGAGACGAAATATGGTAAATTGCCCTTGTTAATAACATAACAACGGATTATTTAACAGACATAACTTTAACTACTACGGTGACGGTAATCCTAATATTTTTGGAACCCTTACTTACCAGCACAGATGGTCTGTTAACGTGTGGGGTGGAATAATTGGAACACGAGTAGTTTTATTTTACCATAAAGTCTGATACATTTGCTAAGAAACAATGGTAATTTACCATATTTCGTCTCAACAATTAGGACCGGTGTGCCTTCTACTATATTTCGATCCTCATTTTTAAGAATGCTTTAATATTTAAGAAATAACAATAAATTGGAGTTCTTACTTTTGCCTGCATTTTTCTTGAATACATCTTATTTTAAAAATTTAAACTTGTGCTTTTGCGAATCTACGTGATCCTTAATAAAAAGGTTTTTAATTACCATACAGGGTGTTTAATTTAAAATAAAGGATAAGTCAAATATAAAAACGCCTTTCATAAAATCAGAAGAGATAAATAGGAAACCTAATATGGTTTTAAAGGAAATTAAGTACCGCGTCAAAATAGGCCACTAAATACAGGGTGTTCTTTCTTGAAGTTATTTAATAAAATGTGTGTCATTTGAGGCAATTTTTTCAACACTCTGATAATATTGAGGTAACATTTTTATGTGGTAGTTAACTCTAACCTTTAAGCTAAACAGTAATCTTAATTACGAATAGCTCGTTACATGTTACAGGGTGTAATCAATTTTTAAATTATGGTCTGTATTTAAATTTCTCGAAATTCTCGAAATTAGTTTTGGTATAGGAAAATATACAGTTAGTCACCTTTATTTGGTCTGTAGTATAAAAATATAAAAAATAGGGTGTTCCATAAGAAAAATTCTAATAAGTACCTTTTTTTGGCTCACTCTGTATATTTCAAAATAATTTTGAAACTCCTCATGGACCCACATATGACTGTGCTAAAAGTTTTCCCCCGACTCTTTTCATTTCTCGTAGAAAAACCGAGGCGAATGTGGTGGGCCACCCTGTATATTGCAACATTTAAAAAATTAAATGCGTTTTGAATATTCCTCTCAATATAAGTTTTAAGTGTCATATATTTTTTTAACTTTTAAATATATTTTTTTAACTTTTAAACTTGCATGCTTTATTTTTTATTTTTTAATAATAAAAAAACAAATGCAAATTGTCCATATTAGTATTTGTTTGCTTAATAAACCATATCAAATACTAAAAACCCTTAATCTGGGCTTCGTGCTGGTTAAGCTTAAGCAGGTGATCGTTAAGTTAACAGTATACAGTCCAGTTCTAATATGCAAGGCTTCTAATTGCAAACACCCAGCAAACTGTAATATCGGGCAGCTTAGTGGTTTGTAAGTACATAACAAAGAGTTAGTTTTTTTTTCCTTTAAACTTGGAGTTGGGAGTATAATAGCATTAAAAGTCAATTAGCTAAATAATAGGTTATTTAATAGATTACTAAAAAAAACATTTTTCTTGCTTTTATTCGGAAGAATGTTAAAAATTAAATATAGTTATAAAGTATTAAACATTTAAACTTAAAGTGAAATTTTTAATGTATATTATTAAAAAAAAATCAAATCGTAAATTTTGCTTCATATTTTTCAAGTTTATTTGTAAATAAACTTAGAGCTAATTTCCCCTAATATGCAGATTTTCTTTTTTTTAATGCAACGTCTTATGTAAATTTTCTAAAAGTTATATTTTTTTAAAAGGGGATATAGGTAATTGCATCTTCCAAATATTAAAATATTCTTTAACCAGTTTCCAACAGTTATCTTTATTCGTGACATTTTCTGTATTTTCAGTAAATAAAGCTTTGTTTAAATACGAATCTTTTACAATTTTCTAAAATAATATCTATTTGTAAACAATACATTTTAACGATGGACCAAAATCCAAATCATTTTAAATAATTTTATTATGAACAATTTTAAAAAAGATCGTGTTAAAAAAATAAGTAATAAAACAAGTAATAATATTTAATTTTTTATAAACACTTTAATTTAAATTATTTTGCATACATAATAAAATAATAATACAAATATTTTCAAAAAAATATAGAATGTTATCTATATGGAAAGGTGCTAAAAAAGGTTGTTGTTATGGAGTGTTTTGCAGTGATACGCGTTTAAAGTCCTTTCAGGAGAATATATATTATTTTACTTAAAAATTTGTTCTAAATGTGCTTAATGCCTTTTGTACATAAAGTGGTGTATACGAGGTGATTTCAAAAAATTGTTAATGTTAATAAAGACACATTTATTTGTTCAATTCATTTTGAAAAATATATAGTCCAACAACCGAATATCCAAACCCCATCAGTTGTGTAAAAAAGAAAACTAGTAATAAGGTAATATATTTAATTAATTATAAATATAAGAGCTTACGCTATAACCTTCAATAAAATTTTTTGTCATACGTAAAAGTCACTAGAACCTCGCTGTTAATTTTTTTTTACACGGCTACGCAGAGCGTTTTAAATTCCAAAAACATACATATAAGAAATATTTTTTTTTTTTTGTAAATACTTTTTCTTAAAAAAATACAGTTCTACTTGACATCTTAATTATTATTATTATTATTATTATTATTATTATCGTAACCTTTCAACTAGTTTAGCTCTATTTCCTTCTTGAGACGACCATGTCACTTCATCAATTGTCGTAACTGAACACAATTTTGAGCTTCTAAGGTAGGTAGGTAGGTTTAAAGTGAGTGGACCTTTTACGCCCTCCACTGCGACCGCTTGGTGTATTGAGGCTCACACCTTTTTATATTTTTCCCAATAGGATCAGACTTTTAATGAATTCGATACCAGTTGGAGAAGTTTTTAATCTCCTCTTACTCGTGTCGCTACCGGACACGAGCACAATTGTTCTGATGTGTTTGGTTCCTGGAAGTATGACGAGCAGACGGTTAATCCGTCATGCCCTCCCCCGGTCTAGTGACGTGGGTAGCTACCGGTCCTTGTACAGAAACCAGATTTCTTTCTAAGGCCCCTTTTCCCCTTTTCCCAAAAAAGGGCCTATCCGCTTTCTGTTTAAACCCCGGGGAACCCTTTTTCCCTAAAAAGGCGGTTCTGTCCGCCTTCTGTTTTTAGGGACCCTTCTAACCATTTGTTTGTTCGGGATGGATTACCCCCTTTTAGTGGAACAGGCGCCGGTGCTTCAGGGGGACCTTTCGAAACGGATTCGCCCTTTTGGTCGGCCACCTTTGTCTGGTTGCGACCTTGTTTGGGACCTCTCGAAACGGACTTATCCGTTTCGGTCAGCCACCTTTTCCTTTTTCCTGAAAAAGGGGCTGTCCGCTTTCTTTTGGAATGGGAAAAATAATAGGCCACCACGGCGGGCCCTCGCATTACCCGTGGCTAGATACTCTGAGAAAATCACCCTGTATCTCGGGGGCCCCTTGGAGACACCTTTTAAAGGCACAGGATGTCATTCACTTATCAGCAGGGAAAAACCCTTTATTTAACCTTGTGTTGATCTTGTTCCCCGGGCCCCCCTTATCCCTAGAAAGGTTTCCGATAACCAACTCTGCGATTCCCAAAAGCCTTGGGCCCAACCACGACAACGACGTGTGAAACACGGGGGGGGATTGAAAGAAAAACCATCAATTAATTTTTCATTTAATTGCACTTATATTTAAGGTGATAATGCTTGTTGCCCAGCGATATTTATAAAAAGTTCCCGAGCTCATCATATTGCCTTTTCAACATGGGAGAATGCAGCTGCATTTTATTTTACGTGTTTTTTTGTAGCAAAATAAATTTGAATGCCTTATATTTTTAACAGATGAGTATTAATTTGGACATTGTGCGATAGCTTTTTTATTTTTTAACGAATTTTTTTAAAGCCATCTTTGTTAAATATTTGCTATTATTACCATCAAAACAATAACAGTGAAAATAAATAAAATTTTTAAAAAAACCATTAATTTTAAAAAAGTATATTTTTTTAAATTTTTTAAAATTCTAAAATAAAAATGTGTTGCAAAATTTATATCGTTTTTGTTTAACAAAATATCTGCAAAAAAGTTTATCAGTAATTTAGCCGTCAGTGTTAAATAAATAAAAATCTAGGTTAAAAAGCATTAGTGCTGTTTCTCTACCCACGCAGTTTTTTTCAGTTATAGTGGACATTAAAATGTTAAAGTTTAAAACTATATGTCTACGTGATTACCCAATTTAGCCAGTGGCCGTTTGCAGTTATTACCGACCGCTAGCTTTGTCATATAACTGGAATAATGATAATTCCGTGCAGTTGAAAATTGCCGATACGTGCACGTTGACAATTTGTAATAATTGCTCAAAAGTTGTTTCAAAGTATTCCTGGAACGATATGGATTTTTTAACAGAAATACATATTTTAATATATTAGTCTCTTTCTGGGCATTTTGGTTTAAATTTTTTTTTGTTTTGATTTAGAAATATATTTATTTAAAATTGACGTGTCTACAAATATCCCATAGTATTAGTGGTTTATTTATTTGTAATGTTTATAATAAAATATTATTTTAGTGCGGTAATTCGATTTTTAGCGCAAATGAAGTCTTCAACCCAAGCCGTAGGCGAGGTTTGCATTCACTTAAGGGCGCTTAAAACCATTACTGCACGAGAAAAATTCGAAAAATTTTGAAGCCAGTGAAAACGCAAAAGTCTAGTGCTTGTTACGAGGAAGAATTTAATCTATTTAAATTTATATCATAAGACCAAAAATTAACTCCAAGCAGTTGTCATTGGGAAGGTTAGTAATAGTTTTGCATCACCCAATTTCGGCATGTTAAAAGAATTTTACTAAACCGGCTTTTTATCTGAATATTTGTTTATTGTTTATTTGTTATTACATTTGCATACCGCAAAAAAGTGTTTTTAGAATAGTATTTTAAGAAAACCTTTTTTGTGCTTTATCGTAGGGCTTATTTCAATTTTACAGTTTAGTGCTTAAACATGAATCGCCGAGTGATACCCAAAGTTGATCATGCAGGAATAGTGTCTTTAGTTGAAGAAGGTCACTCACAAAGGTTTGTGGCTGCGAGATAAACCTAGAATTGGTAGGAGGCGTGTTACTTATCAACAGCACCTCCAAAGGAAAAGCCGAACTATTTGCCAAACAATTTGCTGCCAATTTACCGACCCCTTCTATTAACTTCCCTTCCAAAGTTGTCCCGTTTCTCATAAAATGTCCGATATAATTTTTGTCAAAAGTCAAGCGTATTCTTTCTTCTCTTATACTAAAAAATCGTCTGGGCTGGATGCATACCAGCAATCGTCTTAAAAAAAGGCTCCCGGTTGCCCATCTTAACTCGCCCCCTTGAATCTCTTACGACACGGGCATTTTCCCGGAGAGTTGGAAGCTCACGTGGAAACCCTTTCCCCCAAAAAAAATCCAAAATCCCCCCTTTAACTTAGACCTATATCTCTTCTTTCAGTTTTTTGCAAGGTAATGGAAAAATTCATTAAATTTTAAATCTTAAAAAACTGGAAAAAAAAGATCCTCATGATGCTTGGTTCCGTCACGTAGATCCACAGCTGATCTTCTTTCCTTTGTCTCCAACTGGAACAAGTCCCTTGGTTTTTTGGTGAATCCCAATCTTCTCTTGACATACCCCAAACTTTCGTTAGGTCTGGCATGATGGGCTTCTTAACAAACTTCCTTCTTACGGTCTTCCACCTAAGCTCTGCTCTTGGCTTTCCAGTTTCCTTTCTAATCGACGTATATCAGTTGGTGATGGTCACTTCTCCCGTGCTGGCACCCCCGCTGTTTCTTCTACACATTAACGATCTTCTCTCTTCCACAATCAATCCCATTCATAGTTTTGCTGACGATAGTACCCTCCACTCTAGTATACAATTTCTTAAGCCACCGTTAATTCTGATTTTGAAAACAAGGCAGGTTGCAGATATCTCTTTCACAAGACCTCAAACTTATCTTGGTTGGGGCGCCAAAAATCGTGTTAGTTTAATGCCTCAAAAAAACGTCATGTTCGCTGTCCGAAAAAAATATGCGAATGCTCATCCCTTACATATGAGCGGCCAAGTTCTGCAGAACAAAGAGTCGTTTAATCTAGTCGGCGTTACTTTTGAGAATAACCTCAACTGGCAAAACACATTTCATCCATAGCTTCGGCAGCTTCAAAAAAATTGGATTCCTCTTTCGAGCCAGAAAATATTTTTCTTCTTCCAATCTGTACACTCTGTATGTATCCCAAATCAGACCCTCTTTGGAATCTGTTCTCATGTCGGGAAGGGTCCCCTACAACACTTAGCCTTCTGGACTCCATCCAAAAAAAAGCTGTTCGTCTTATTAATGATCCAACGCTCACAGAAAGGCTTCCTCTTCTTCCCATCGTCGAGCTGTAGGGATTTTTTCCTCTTCATAGGGATTTTCACCCTTTTGCTCAGAGGAATTGGCCAGTATTTTCCTTCTCTGGCGCTCCCAACAGAGCAACAGTAGTGCAGCTTTTATGCATCCTTTTACAGTTCAGTTAGAGAGGCCCCGAACTTCCCGCTTTCTTCGTTTTTTCCCAGGTGTCAAGACTATGGAACCTCCTGCCCAGGAAATTTTTCCTTCTCCTCCCAATCTCCAAAAATTTAAGTCCCGTGTGAACAAACTCCCTCTCACCACACTGAAGACACCCACGGTACGTTAGTACTTAGGCATCAGCCTTCGTGGACTGTCCCAAGAAAAAAAGCAGAATCACTACATAACGTCAACAATTTGAAGAAATCCTACCATGCCAGTACCAGAACTTCGAAGAGAGGTGGGACATGTACTTGGCATTAATGTATCAGTCTCTACACCAAAAAGATGAATACTACAGTCAGGCTTAAGATGTCGGCGACCAGTAAGAGTCCCTCGGCTACAACATAAGCACCGAGTTTGTCAAATGCAGTCTGTCGAAAAGCACATTCGCGTACCAGAAGAATTTTGGAATTCTGTCATGTTTTCCGATGTAACAAGAATTTGTCTGTTAAGTGATAATCGCCGAATTCGTGTTTAAAGAGAACCAACAAGAGTTGCCCATGCTCGCCCATTGCCTTCCTTCGCAGTAGGTTAGTCCACGTTGAAGCTATAATGAGTGGTACCAGATACATCAGGGATGTCCTGCACCCTTACATTAGTCTGTGGAAAATGGCTGGTGATAATTTTATCCTAATGGATGATAATGCCCATCCTTATCGTATTAAAGCTGTTAATGACTATCTTGAAAGTGAAGGAATAAATCGTTTAGACTGGCCTGCTATGTCCCCTTACATGAACCCTATAGAACATGCTTGGGACAAACTTTCCAAAGCAATTCGTTTTCGACGAAATCCTCCAAAAACTCTTCATGAGCATATCACTGCTGCTAAAGAGGAATGGCGGAGTATTCCCCAACCACACAACTGGCATCAATACAAGCTTGAATACGCCGCCGCATGCTGTTTATAAGGTCAGTTATGTGTGGTTTGGGAATACTTTACCATTCCTCTTTAGCAGCAGCCTGGGAAAGTTTTTGGAGGATTTTTTCAAGAACGAATGGCTCTGGAAAGTATGCCCCAAGCAAGTGCATATAAACAGGAGTTTAATTGACTTAAAGTCAACTAATACCTTAGAACGTTTCTTAAAACTTGTCCGTATCTACAAATTTTAAATTTAAAATATAAAATTAGTCATAGAATACAAAGTATATATCCAAGGTAAGCTTTAAACTTTTCATAAGTTATAAACCGTGTTCTACCTATAAAAACTTTTATTTAAAAACTAAAAGTTTTACCCTTTACTGCATGTTTTTCATGTTAATATTATTAAAATCCAAGAGATAAGAAGCATACGTTTTGGTTTAACTTTATAAAACTTTTAGATTTGGAAATAAATTATACAAATTATAGTTAACCTAAAAAGGCGACTGTTACACAATAGCTAATACGCCGTGACATCGAATACGTAGAATATAAAAGGTCCGCGTTCCCGCCTTGCATTTGTTGCATTTTTATTGCTTAAGTGGTAAATTAATGAAATTTGCATTTAAAACTTTAAATATATTTTTCTATTTGTATTTTGTTCTTATAAATTAGTTTAAATTGTGTTTGGGGTTGTTTTTTTTTAAATTTCTGTTTTAATTTTAGAGAAACCGTTTGATAGAAGATAAAGCTTTTACTTGCATCGATTTCCATGTATACATAAATATGGGAATACTTAATTATCAAAAAAAATACTTTTGTAGTACTGATTTTCACTTTTTATTTTTCATTTTAACACCTTAACATGTTTCACTAAACATTAGCTTCATCAGAAGGTTGGTATAAAACTACTGTTACAAAATATTTTATTATATTATATTTATATTATTATTATGGTCCTATTAATAAATACATTAAGATAAGGGTTGAGAATTTTTCTAATTTAATATATAAACATTCTTATTTTTCTATTGAGGATTACGACTATTAATAATATTAATTAAATAAGTTTAATAATGGGGAAGCACTAAGATCCAATTGATCGTTTAGTAAAATATTTGTATTTTTTAACCTATTTATTTCTAAGGACTCTAAAAGATTTAATTTTGACCTTTGTTTTGGACATGTAATATTTTAAAATTTTCATTGAAATTATGTTTTTCTTTTAATAGATGATTGGCATATGTCGAGTCTGTTTTTTCTATTTGAAAACTATTTTTGTGTTCTGATAGCCTTTTTTAAAATTGCGACCTGTTTGACCTATGTAAACCTTAGGACATGAACCACAATTTATTTGGTAAACACCACTATTAGAATTTTTTGTTTTGTCTTTGTTGTTTTTTAAGTGTTTGCCTAAGGAGTTATTGGTTTTAAAAGCTATATTGTGGCCTTGTTTTCTAAGAATTTTGCTAATTTTTCTGTGGGGAACCTATGTAAGTCAGTAAGGAGTAATTTGAGGGTTTTGTTGTTTCAATCGGGTAAACTAGACTGAGTGCTTTTTTATGTAATTTTTTATTAACAATATTATCAATGATATCCGGGTAAAATTTACATGTCCAAACAAAGGTCAAAAAATTAAATCTTTTAAGTCCTTAAAATAAATAGGAAAAAATACAAATATTTTCTAAACGATCTTGGATCTTATTTTCCCATTATTAAATTTATTTAATTAATATTATTAATAGTCGTAATCCCAATAGAAAAATGAGAATGTTTACTATTAAATTGAAAAATTCCCAACCCTTCCTTAATTATTTATTAATAGGACCAATAATAATATAACTTTATGGTTCCACCTCCTGTTTCCTATATTTAGAATAAAATATTTTGTCAGTATTTTATACCAACCTTCTGATGGCTAATTTTAGTGAAAATTTAAGGTGTTAAAATCGAAAAATAAAAGTGGAAATCAGTACTACAAATATATTTTTTCTTGATAATTGAAAATGGATTTCCATCAAGTAACAGCCGACTCTATCAATTATGGGAATACTTACTTACTTACTTCGTAGCACTACAACCCAGGGTGGGTCTTGGCTGCCTTTACTATCTGCCTCCACCTGGAACGGTCATGGGTCATCACTCTCCATTCTTGCTGGTCTACTCCAAGAATAGCCAGATCTTTAATGATGTTATCTCTCCATCTGAGCCTAGGTCTTCCCAGTGATCTTTTTCCTGATGGTGCTTTCTTTCATACCCGTTTTATTAGGCGATCGTTTTGGCTTCTCCTCACGTGCCCTGCCCATATTAGTCTGCCGAACTTTATGTCCTGAATTATGTCAGGGCTTTGACATATTTGAGCAAATTCGGCATTGCTTCTCATTTTATACTGGCTGGTTTCAGGGTCTCGAACAGGGTCATATATGCGCAGAATTTTTCTCTCAAACCTTCTTAGAAGTTCTGTGTCGCGAACTGTCAGTGTCCATGTTTCACTGGCGTTCGTTGCTACTGGCTGAATTATCGTTTTGTGATATTGTGATATTCTGCCCGACTCTGTCACGAGCGGGTTTGCGGAAGACATGCATGTATTGGGTCTTTTCTTCATTTATTCGTAGTCCTATTCTCCGAGCTTCTTTTTCAATCTTTATAAAGTTTTCCTTTACACTAAACGTACTTTCTCCTAATACACCTATGTCATCTGCATATGGCAAAATAAGTTTGGGTCCACCTGGGCCAAAAATCTCTGCCTTCGCTGTTGCTGTTCTTACCGCTTTTTCTTGTGCAAGGTTAAATAGTACTGACGACAATGCATCACCCTGTTTGTGGCCTCTGTTAATATGAAATGTTGGCTGTACTCACCATCCATTTTGACGCCGCTCTTTGCCCCCTCTAGGCACGTTCTACACAGTAGAATCAGCTTTTGCGGGATACCAAGTTCTTCCATTGCTTTTCACAATCTTACTCTAATAACACTATCACATGCTTGTTCAAAGTCTTTGAAAAAAAAACTCCCAACATATCTGTAAAATCTGACGGATAGTGAAAACCTGGTCAGTTATAGATATTTCGCTTGAAAGCCGCATTGGTAGTCTCCGATAATATTTTCGGTATATAGGGAAAGACGTTGGAGCAGAATGTTTAAGAATATTTTGTAGGCGTGACTCAGTCGGTCAATACCACGGTAGTTTTTACAGTGCATTTGGTCGCTTTTTTTGTGGAGAGGGATGACACCTTCTTTCCATTCGTCGTGAAGGGTTTCTTAATTCCAAATCTGTGAGGCTATGTATTTATATGGCTAGGTCTTCGCCTTTAAGTTTTAGACTTTCTGTCAAGAAATTATCTCGACCTGCCGTTTTGTTATTTTTAAGTTTTCCCATGGCTCTAGTTGTCTCCTTCATGGATACGAGCTGAATATTAACCTCTGCTGTTTGGATTACAAGACTTTTGAGTTCTTCCTTTACCGGTCTGTTAAGTAGTTAATCAAAGTAGCGCATTCTTGTGTCCAGTACTTCTACTTTGGACGCAGTGACTGAGCCATCGTTACATTTTAGCATTCTGGCACTCCTTGGGCCTAAACCCATTTTGTCCCTTTAGTTCCTTGTAGAATCTTCTTGAATTATCGTTCTGGAAGTCGGCCCGTAAATACTTTTTATAAATATGTCTGGACTTTTATGTAGGTCCGTCCACTCATTGGTATATTTAAAGCTGTTTAAAGTTGACGTGTCACAGTATTTTCCTAAAATGACTATCGTGCAGTGTTAAAAATTGTTTGTAAGAAGGTGTAACGCCAAAAACTTATAAATCATTATAATAGTACGTATAGAAGATAAGCATCTGCATTAAAATAAATACGTTTAAGGCGAAGGACTAGTTTGAACTAGTACTTTGACTCTAAAGCAAGTTAGGGTCCAAAAATGGGCCAATAATTTTTTAGCATTACTTTTTTCAAATATAAAAAAAATTTGTCTGTGAGCAAACTTCAGACTGGTAAAAAATAAACCTAGATTATTATTGTAATATTTTGCGAGGCTAAAAAAACATCACGAAAATTAGAAAAGTACAAATAACTTAGCTGTCTTTAACTTCTGGTTGTTCTCACATATCAAAAAATGTATATGTAGAAAACAATTATTGTTTGTAGCAAAAAGGAAGCGGAATTTTCCAGATAATAACCTACAGTGACTGACATACCCTTGTCTAAAAATTTTTTTATTTATCTCCAAATGGAAACAAAGAAAGTATAAATTTCGTTGTTCTGTAATTAAATCCTATATAGAGGCAATTATTTTTTATCGAAATATCTTACTGTCCTTCGCTCAGACACAAAAGATCTTCAAGCATAATAAATAGCCTGTGCTTAAAATTGTCCCGAAATTTATTCCTTGATAAAAATTCAATTATCCTTTTTGACGTCTTTTCAAATTTACTTTTTCAGAAAGTAAAAAAAAATGTAATTTTAATTACAAGAAAATAGGATCTTATAAAACTTATTAGTAAAAAAATTCTTACTTTATGATGACATTAAATTATCTTGTGTTTTTAATATAAATTGTGTTTATAAATAGGATTAACGTTAAATTTTCCTAATTTAGAATTTGTTTATTTATTTATTTATTTTTTTTTTTTTGATACACGAAACTCTTTTAGAGTTTTAGTAACATTTTTAAGATATTGTTAATTTTGTAAAATAAAAAATTAGTTAGTATTTATCTTAAGAGGCAAATTCATTTTTATGTTAAGCGTTATTAGAACAAGAGTTGTTAGATATCTGCAATATGTTTATTAGAAGCTAAACTTGACAGAAGCTAGGCTATGCATGGTAAGCAGTTAATGTGGTGTGCGATGGGTCTGCTACCAGACCCATCGCACCCAATACCACAGGGTGTGATGCACATGTCTTTCAATATGAAACACTGTATTATATCATTCACTACGTAGTCGTCCTATCATTAATTAACATTTAGACATATCCAAATAAAGCGAGATTTACCACTTTTAAAATAAGAATATTTTTTCAGTATGTTTTCTTTTTGGAAAATGGACCTCTTCGGTCCGGGTCCCGAGGTATAACAGAACTAAGCCTGCTCAGCCCTATTGACCCCTATGAACTGCAACAAAAAAGAAGAAAACTCCCCCAAAAAATTAAAAACACCAATCTAGGTTTCTGTGGCAACTCGGCCACCGTTCTCAAGATAAAAAATTAAAAAAATTTAACAAAATTTTTAGAAATTTTAAATTAAAAGGGAAATTCCGAAAGCTTTTTTACCCTTTTTTTGACGTTTGGTATAAATGACATATAAGGTTGTTTGACTGGTTATAATTTTTAAAAAGACAAAAAAGATAATGTGGTGTGTTAATTGATTTTAAGTTTACCTGAATTCACTTCAGCATCAAGTATAATTAACTATGTATTATTTAAATTAACAGAAATGGATGATACACATTTATCTTTATTTCATAATATAAAGCACTTTTTTATTTAACGTTTGAGCAAGTTTTCTTTGCTAAAATACTAGAAGCATTTCAGTTTATTACGTGGTTGTTATCGAATGCGTGTTCACAGATTTTTGATTTGTGGAATTTTGTTTTTAATGTATGTTCTATGTTCTTTTATGCGTTTGGGTATTGGTCTGAAAGTTTCTTGAGATCTAATAGTGTTTTATGTATTAAATATAGTACAAATATTAAATGTAATACCTATTTGTTGAATTTTATTTAATAACCCAGGAAAAAAAAACAAAACCATACAATACAAACTAAAACACAAAAAATGTTATTTATAATATCCCTTGTGAATGTAATAAATTTTATATAGGTGAAACTGTCAGACCATTAGCCAAACGCATAAAAGAAAATAGAAAATACAATTAAAAACACAGACTTCTACAAATTAAAAATTTGTCAGCATGCATTTGATAACAACCACATAGTAAACTGAAATGCTTGTAGTATTTTAGCAAAGAAAACTTGTTTAAAAACGTAAAATAAAATAATGTGAATTCATATTATAATATATAGATAAACATGTAACATCCATTGCTGTTTATTTAAATAATCCATGGTTATCTATACTTGATGCTGAAGTAAACCCAGGTAAACTGAAAATCAATTAACACACCACATCACCTTTTTTTGTTTTTTTTTTAATTATAAATATATCAGTCAAACAACCTTATAGGTTTGTTATTTATGACAAAACGTTATAAAAAGTAAAAGATATTTCAAAGTGTCCTAACTTTTGATTCCAAAATTTCCTACAATTTAGTTTAATTTTTTTTTAATTATTATCTTGAAAACGGTAACCGACTTGCCACCAAAACGTAGATTGGTGTTTTTAATTTTTTGGTTTTTTTGGGGAGGTTTTCTTCTTTTTTATTGCAGGCGTTCTGCAAGTTTATGGAGGTCAATAGGGCTAAGTTGGCTCAATTCATTATACCTTGAAACCCGGACCGAAGAGGTCCCATTTTCCAAAAAGTAGTAAGGCAAGTATCCCAAAGA
This sequence comes from Listronotus oregonensis, assembly GCA_019359885.1. Taxonomy (NCBI): domain Eukaryota; kingdom Metazoa; phylum Arthropoda; class Insecta; order Coleoptera; family Curculionidae; genus Listronotus; species Listronotus oregonensis. The sequence goes on from JAHBCN010009395.1 coordinate 18,462, forward strand.
AAACGTACTGAAACATGAATCTGCCTCAAAACTATAGAACATACTAAAAATATTTTTGTATAAATTTTATTTTAAAATTTACTGGCAACTTACTTTTATTTCAACCTAATTTTCCTGTAATAAACTATAGATACATAAGGTAAACATGTGAGTAAATAGCTTTATCCGCGGGTCATTTATTAAACCGATTTAAAACTAGAACTTAACCAATTCAAGATTATTTAAGAGTGCATGTACAACCGTATGTACAACCTCAACTAACCATAACTAACAACAAACATGGGGCAATACAGATTACAGTGGTAATAATCGTTAATATTTTTAAAAAGTTCTAATAATTTTTTAGTTTAATAAATACTCCATACAAAAATTCAACAAAATAAATTATCTTTAATACAACGTAAGATTGCTTTTTCTCAAAAACTGAAAACAGCTGACAATCTTGACACTGCGCATAAAAAGCTGGACCAAACTATCATTTCAAATAAAAATCCGAGTATCACAAATCCGATTTGAAACCAATAATGAGCCTGTTACTAAAAATGTAGAATTTATTAAACGCAAACGCCGCTATTTTACTGCGCATGCAAAAAGTCCCCCCCAACCCGACAAAAAAAATAAAAATTGGAACAAAGATAATATAAGACAACAACCACTTATGGTTACCTAGTTCCATTCCTAATTACCGATAGCCTGTCTCTGCACTACTGCAATCAGTTGCATCCACACCCAAAGAAAATGGTTGAAAAAAAGCCCAAAACATGGCGATACACTGTATGCATATGCATGTCGACAACCCTTTCATGTTCTGAATACTACTGATTCGCAATCGTCCGAGATCAGTTAGAAGCCTTACTCGGCAATCTAAAAGCTATGTTAGTCTTTTATCCTGTACCTCTAGGTCTGAGTTTTTGACCTATGTATATATATGACCAATAATATCTCAAAATGATACATAAAATTTAATTTGTTTTTCTTTCAGTTTCTCTTATTTGCATACCTACCTCAAGTACGACCCCAATTCGCTCTCCCTCAAAGTCAATATGAGAAAGTCTTCGCATCCAAGTCATATTATCTATTTAAATAAAAAACTTTAAAATAAACCACCTAAATGGTCGATAAATTAAAATAAAGGGGTTCAAATGCAGTTCTATTAAAGAGACAATGTAAGTCGTAAATAATGCTGCAAATTTAATTACTTTTATTAGCATGAAAATAAATAATCTTGTAAAGTAAAATAAGAGTATAAAAATAAGCGTTTACATTTTCTTTGTCATTTTTATAAAAATAAATATATTTTATGTTTATACTTTATTATTGTTTGGTATACGTATTCTAAAATATTATTTTTAATTTATGTGCTAGTATTTGTTATGCAAAATTATGTGTTTATCTTTAACATTAAACATTTGGGATTAAACCAAATCAATATATTACAATAAATATTCTTTATTATTGTTTGGTGTATGCACAAGGGAATGGAAAACGAATCTTTACGTTTAATTCGCCGATAGAAACATTTCAGATTTAACATAAATAAGTTGACCTTAAATAATATTACCAGGCAGGATTTTTTTTATCAATATCGACGTTTAAAAGTAATCAAAAGAGTAAAATTAATGGTTACATAATTTTAATAAAATTTGGTTATTTAATGCCTTATTGTTATGTTAAGAAATAAATGAAAAAAGATAATTATATTCACAATTATCTTGTTATATACACTTTCTAATTATAAAAGTGTTTTAATCTGTTTGTTATCCCAATTGTGTTTGGTACTCTATGAATCTCATAATGATCCCATTTATAGTTTTACTAGTAAAAGTACTATTTTTTTTAATATCAATTTTCTTAAGCAAATTTCCACATAATCTTAAAAATAAGCACAGTAGGCTCTCATCTGGTCAATGCACCCGTTTGTAATGCTATTAAAGAAGAAATAAAAAAGGACTCCTCTATAGAGCGTCAAATCAAAATTGAAATATGGCGCTAAAATCTTATTCTCTCTCGTGAAATAAACCTGACAATTCTCATTTACTACTGATAGGCAGGCAGGTCCTATAAAATAAAAAATATTTAACCTTGTAGGTGTTATTTTGGATGGCATTAAATAAAATATACACGTTTTATCTATAGTGACAGCAGCATTCCAAAAGCTTTGGCTTTTTCTTCGAGTAACAAAATATTTTTCTTCTTATAACCTCTGAACTTATTATGTTTTTTAAATAAAAGACTTTTTTAAGCTACCCCTTTCGTGTATAAAAAATGAATTTTCTGAAAAACTAAGTACTTATTTTGTTCAAAAAAGAGCCGCTAGCCTTCTCGCTAACCATGCTATTACATAAATGCTGGCATTTCTCATTCACTGATGGCCTGAGCGCACATATCTTTTTTTTAAGTAATTTGGCGGTTTCCGGAAAGAATAGGTTAATAGAATTCTATCTTTTGCAATTTCTAGTTGATAAAGGCAAAGTTTTACTTTTATATATGGTTCTACATTACATTTGGAGTATTCTCAAACTATGTTTGCCTGCTTTTTTTGCTGAATATTTAGAATATAAAACTATTGCCTACAAAGTCGTTTTTTCTTCTACTAAGTAAGAATGGCTAAAACAAGGTATTAACATGACATATTTATTTTGTTTTAGTTTTAAAAAGTATCTGTTTTCAAAATATTGCTTTAGTTTCAAACTTAACTTCGTTGTTCCTCTTGTCAATTGAAGAAGTATAAAAAATAAAAATCTGTTCTTTATAAATGTTAACAACTTTTTTATAAAATTTCTTTATACTTGGGTTTTGTTATAGATATTTTTTTTGTTCTTTTTTTTTAATTTTGGTTTGTTTAATTCTGTATAAATAAATATGTTTTCTTTTATAATAATTAAGGTACAAATAACGTTTATAGTTTAGATATGACAATTTTTTTATTTGTGTGATTGTTTGGTAATTCCTAAGTTAAGGTTTTTTTTTTAACTGTGTTTAAAAGATGTTAAAATAAGCAACTTTTTTTAATATATTTTTTCAAAAACCCAAAAATAATAAAGCTACATAAATTTATTTAAAGGTGTGTCTTGTGCGGATCTGAGCATAAAAAGATAGTTTATTTCTTTTTTACGTTTGTTTTTGTCTTGTTAGTTACGAATTATGACTTAGACGTATTGCTTTAAACGGACGAGGTGAGAGATTATTTTAATTTTAAATCATTGTTAAATCGCAAAAATGGCATAATTCAAAAAAAAAAAATCAATACGTGGGTACCTTATTTATGGAGAGTGTGGTTAATTCGACCGCTGCTTCGAGACTCTACGCGCGATGGTTTCCCTTGCGGCCTCATTCTGGACTCAAGTACTCGGGTGATTGCAAGTTAGGCCGGTTTAAGTAAAAAAAAGTGTGGATAACATTGCGAAAAATACTTCCAACGTGTCCAAGCACTACAGCCAGAAGACTTTATGGGCGGTGACAACTTACTTTAGACAGGACCGTATTCGGAACATTAAATCAATGTAAGTTCCTTATTTTTCAGTATTTGAAAAAAGTTATTTAAAAAAGTTGTTTATTTTAATGACTTCTATATACTGTTAAAAGTAAGCCTCAACTTAGGAATCACCCTGTATATAATTTTATGGTAATATGTAAACATGGATTTAACTTTTGTTTTTATACAAATTTGATGATTGTTGCATTTATTAAAAAATAATCCACATGCACGAATACATTTGCAGGTTTTCTTCGTAAAAAAACAATTCCTATTTCAAAGATCCACTGCTACTACGAGTCTTAAGGTCCCATTAAAATATACTGAACCGTACTTTACTCTAGACACTAACGGTACATCAGTACCTAGGCTGTACATAAGAGAATTAAATTATAAAAGGTCCAAAAATTCTCAACAACCAGAATGTATTTATAAAACCTAGAATTACTATTTCAAATATTTGGTAGCCATTGTCGAGTCGGAAAAAACTGATTAAACTCTTAGGTATCTTTGTAAACATTGAACTGTATATGAGGTCATAGTTTTAGGTGTAGTCTTCAGTTAACACTTAAAAAGGGTTACAAATAAGATATTGCATATCTATTAACTAATAAAAACTCACAAAGGTCCAAGATGTTGTTGGTGTTACTAATTCTTTATTAATATCAATAAACAGAAATATACCTTAGTATCATATTCAAATTTGGCAATGCCACACGGAACCTTTACTCTTTCGTGAAAAGGATCCAGAGAATCTCAAACAGTATAATATTAAAACGGGATTTAAATCCCAAACCACTCTAAAAATATTTTTACTAAGACGAGATCAGACAACCATATTATAAATAAAAATTGTATTTGTCAAATTCTCCGTGAATATGGTGCAGTATACATTAAGAAAACAAAAAGATTACCCAAAATTGGCGTTTAAAAGCACAAAAAAAAAACGAAATGAGGTGAAATGTCGAGACGGGGTATGCCGAACATGCATAGTCAATACCTCATACAATGGTCGGAAGTAAAAATTATTGTTAAAGAAACCCAAGGACAAAAAAAAATTAAGATGGTAAACCGTAAAAAAGTGGTTGAGCTTCGGTAAATGACAAACAGCATAAAACGTAGTTTTAAAGCTAGACGCAAATTAAGACGCGAATAGCGAGTGTGGGCTGGTGCAACACAGCAAACTATTTTGTAACTAACGTAAACCAATAGAACGGCGCTAATTGGCAAAGTAACGCGACTCGCCTAACCTCCATTGATTTCAGTTAATTACAAAAAATACACTGAGCTGCGCCAACTTACACGGGCTATACGCGTCTTAATTTGAACCTAGCCTAAGAGTAGTGTTAGGTATTACTTGAAAACAGTTGGAGATACATTACTAACCTAAATGTTGTGTAGTAGGAGATCCGATACGTCACATGGTTGAATGAGACTGACACCGGATCCCCGGATTTAAGTGGAAGTCCAAGATCTTAGTGGTTTTGAAATTTCAATTATACAGGGTGTCCCAGAAATGTGGCAATCTTCGGATTAATAGAACCAAATAGACAGTTCCATAAACTTTTTCCCTACGAGCCTTCCCTACAGAGATACAGGTACATAACGGACGACAGGGAAATCGTTTTTTTTTTTAAGTAACTTTAAAAATACGAGCCGTAATTTAATATTTTTTTAATATAATGGTTACTAGATAAGTCTCCCTAAAATAAACCTATTGAACCATATTTGGCTTATTTAGTTTGCCAGCTCGACACAATAATAGCAATTTATTTAACACAAAAAGGCTCAACAATATTATTTTTGGATAGCTTGAACCTTAAACTAAAAAAAAAGGTATTCTTGGTTGACATCGATAAAATTAACTGTTTACGAGAAATGAAATATTATTTTTTTTTTTTTTTAAAGGGGTAATTTACGAATTTAGAGCAATTTTGTTTATTTTAAAGAAGTTATATGATAAGTATCTCCTAAAATAAACTTTTGAGATCATATTTGGGTTTTTATTAAAATGACCATAAACTTCCACAATAATAAATTTGACACTATAAGTCAAAACATTTTTTAGGACTTGATTTAAAAAGCAGTAAAATAAAGCCACTGGTTGAAATAAAATAAAATGTTGGAACACTAAAAAATGCTTTTGATACATAGTACATGTATGCCAAATTTCATTAAAACATCTAAAGTGGTATTAGAGATATTAATAATAATGAATTTATTTTTGAAAATTTTACAACCCTGTATCTCAAAAGATAAGACGTTTAGGACATATGTTCATATGAGGTTTTCTTCTTAAAATGAACCCAGAAATAGCTTCCCTAAATATTGACGTACAATTAGAAAACACCATGTATAATGTAAAAAAAATACTAATCATGATATTTCATTTCTCGTAATCGATGTCAACCAGGAATACTTTTTTTTAGTTTAAGGTTAAAACTATCCAAAAATAATATTGTTGAGCCTTTATCGTACAGGGTGTTAAAAAAATTGCTATTATTGTGTCATTGCTAGTCCGTCCCTGGCAAACTAAATAAGCCAAGTATGCTTTAATGGCTTTATTTTAAGAAGACTCATCTAGTAACCATGATATTAAAAAAGGATTAAACCACGCCTATTATTTTAAAAGTTATTTAAATAAAAGCAATTTCCAGGGGCGTTCGTTATGTACTTGTATCTCCGTAGGGGAGGGTCACAGGAAAAAAGTTTATGGGAACTTGTCATAATATTTTTTGGTTTTCTATTAGATGCCGAGAGATTGCCCACATATTCTGGGACACCCTGTATTAAATATTTTTATGGTAAAACGTAGTACTGAAAACCAATAAGTTTGCAGAAAAATATATTAGTGTTAAGTAAATTTCAAGCCCTAGATTCATAAGTTTGTCAGGTAGTTCTTAACTTATCGGGACAATTGCCAATTTTTGTCGAAGCCCGCTAGTTTTTCAGTTATGACGTCCAACTAAGATAACCTCAAAATTGCATAAACATACCTAAAATTCCGCCGAATTTCACCTATAAGATTTAACCAGAAGTTATTCTGACATTTGAAATGTTATCTAATAGTCATTTACATTGATGACCGGGTTTATATGTATTTGTTTACAAAAAATAAAAGAAAAATATGAATAATTTAACAATTCTCCCGCGGCTTTTAAGCATGATCTTACGCAGCCGTTAGAATGTCGCACAGTGCCAACAGGTATCGGTCCGGCTTTAAATTTTAATATAAAATACTCTTCTAAAACCTCGTGAGTGGATCTATTTTGGCGTAACCTACAACTTTTTTATCGTAGAAAATTTTGAGAATTGGAGCGTTTTTGATGTAGCCTGGGTCAAATACGTTAAGGGCGTGGATCAGGGACAAAGACCGTCGATTTTTGTAGGCCAGTATAACATCACATTTTACTATTGTTTTTCTGGCAACTGTGCAAAAATCAGCCGGTTATTTATAAATAACATAATGTCATGAATTGGACATGTTGAGGGTGTAGCTTTCACCAAATACCCCAATATTTTGTAGAAGTATAAAAGAAATAATTATTCTTTAAATTACTTATATATCGTTAAATCGACATGTTTGACACATACCACATCCAAAACGCCTCAGTTCTTAAGATTTTCAAACAAAAAAAAGTTGTTGGGGAGAATCCGAAAAGAGGTCAAACTTACCCATCTGATAACCGAATGAAATTTTTTTTAAAAACAAATTTCATACATAAACGAATACATTTAACATGTCTTGCCTATCAAAATTTGTTTATGACTATTTTAATTAAAAAAAAAATAATATCATGTCTATCAAATGTTTTACCTACTTTGTTAACCAAAAAAATATTATTGAAAATTTAAGTTTGAAATATAGAGAATATGCCTGTGAGGTTTTGCCTACGTGTTTTTATTTATGGCCACCTGGCAAGCAGGTGTGTTAATGTAAAAAAATGCACCGATGTGTTAACCAATAATAGTATATATGAAAATAGAAATTATTTAAAACAAAGACAATAGTATAGTATTGCCTGCAATAAACCGTTCATGAAATATTATTGCCGAGCTTTAAAGTTTAAAAACCGGAACAAGTAAAGTTGCGCAAGAGAGAGTTTCGAGTGTCCTATTGAGTGTAATAAGAGGGGACGGAGAATAGCAGCTGCGTGCGACGCGTTCGTTGAATAGGATAAAGTGCGCTGCTTTTTTTACCTTGTTTAAGAGAAATAGCATTGCCCTTGCGTGGTATTATATATACACAGAAAACAGTTTTTTTTTTAATTACATAAATATAATTTTTTTGTTGTTTTTATTTTTAATTATGTGGATGTATTCAAATATATTTTTTTAAATTTTTATTAATGTGTATATATACTTAAATACATTTTTTTATTGTTATTTTTATTCATGTGTATATATTCAAAAAAAATTTTTTTTCATTGATGTGTAGATATTTATATATTAAAACGTATTTTAAATATTTCATGAAACTCCACTTAAAAATATATTATACAATAAAAAAGTAATAATAAAAACAGGATTGTATAGGGTAAAATTTACTTTATTTTATATAATTTGTATTTTAAATATTTTATTTGCAATTAAATAGATAAAAATAAAAGGTATAGAAAAAGAATTAAAACACTTATAGCAAATGAAAGTTATGAAATATTATTAAAATAATAATAATAACATTTTTAAAAACTTAGGATCCTAACACACAAACAATTTTTTTATGTACCTTCGTCATGATTTTTGATGAAATTTAAAAATTGTTCGCTGTATTTACTTTTTAAAACACTAATTTTGCTGTAGCACGTAGAGAGATAATCTAAAAAATCAAGTGATTTTTTGGTTAGCTGCACATCATTGTACTTAAAGTTTTTTTGCGAAAAGCCAGTTTTGAAACACATTGATTAAATGAATCTTTGTTAAAATCGATTACAGATTTACTTGAACACACAAAAAACACTTTTTATCAAGTTTCTGATCAGTCATTTTTTATCAATTTTTTTCTTAAAACAATACTACGTAGCACGTGTTTGACGAAATGTCATTACAATGATTTACCACGACAGGTAGCCATGAATAAAAACACGTAGGCAAGACCTTACAGGTATATTTTTTATATTACAAACTTGAATTTTTAATAATATTTTTTTTTGGTTAAAGTAGGAGGATATTTAATAAAAATGTATTTTTTTTAATTAAAAATAGCCATAAACATATTTTGATTGGCAATACAAAATGTATTTAATTATAGTTATATTTTTTGACAATGGGAATCTATTAATGACTTAGTTCAAAAAAAACACGGTATTATTACCTTTATTTAGATTATCATTATTTCTATAGAATCATCAAAATAAAACCAGAACCAATCTATTAACCTGTCAACTTCTTAGATCACAAATCTATTTAAACACCATTTTTCTGGACAAATATTTTTGCCACTTAAGCTCCACTTATATCTTATCATAATAACAGGATTTATATTTTCTGTTGACACGTTTTCCTTTTAACACACCGAAAATCAAACATAATATTTATCAAAAGGTTTTATTCTAAGCTTTTAGGGATAATAAGGTTTGGTTCAAGAGCTTCTGGCTATTTTGGAAACTCCATCTAAAAAATATATTATATAATAAAAAAAGTAATAAAAAAAAACCAGTATAAGGTAAAAGTTTACTTTATTAAATTATGATTTGGATTTTTTTCGAGGCATGACAGAGATTTTTATTTAAGCAAAAAATTTCTTTGTATTTATGGCAAAATAGTAATTAAGGGTTATTAATATATTTTAAAACTTTAATACTTATCAAACAGACTGCCAGGTATGGCACAAGCAACATTTCATCATTATTGTTTTAAGTATTCTAAACGCTATTTTTAAAAAGCCATATTTATGTCAACTTTGGTCAGTCACAAATTTGTTATAAAATATTGTCTTATTTAGGTTTATACGGAGTGTCAATTAAAAACTTTTAATGCAAATATTTTGAAAAATAAAGAAGTTGTAAAATTGTTATTTGATATAAAATATTATACAAGTAAAGAGAACTAGAACCACTATAAACATTTTAGTCCATGATGGAGTCACCCACCAAGAGCTTTATACCCGAACTATGATATCATAGGACATCAGTTCAGTTTTTGATATCGCAAATCAATGGTTTTAATAGATATTTAAAAAAATACTATTTAATTTGATAGGATGCTTAAAATACTCTCTTGTGAAATCTTATTAATTTATTAACTTTTTAATCGTCATTTTTATATCGAAAAGACAGTCTTTTACGCACCCTTGCTTAAAAGTATATTTTACGTACGCATGTGTAAAAGAAAAATATATCAAAATATACTGCATTTAAAATCATTTATTAAATTTATTAATAATACAATCTTTCATATCAGAAAATTGTACAGGTGTCGCACATATAGTTCGTTCTTCATTACGTAAAGAAGATATTACATGCATCCGGTTGAAGAAACGGGATTAGCACTAAAGGCAGCGTAATTATTCTTCTCCCCCAAAATTTTCTTGCTATTATCCGATGGTTTTCAATCGAATTTTTGACATAGCTCTTTGACACGGAAGTTAAACGCCAACTCCTGTGTCTTTTTAGCATCTTCTCACCTACAGGCTTCAAAAAGTCCAACGGTTAAAACTACTTATTTTAATAGATAATTTGCGTCGTCAGCTCTTTCAATGTCTTTTCAATGTCATATTACTCATATTATGAAAAATATTTTAGACTTTCTCGGGTTATAACCACTTGATTTTTTCTTGAGAAATGCAATAAAATTGGTTTAATTACTGATGTCCACATTTTATTATGATAAAATGTAGTGTGCCTCATTATTAAATAAATACTCCCTAAAGTGGAAGGGGCAGATTTCTCTGAAATTCTGAAATATATACTACCTTTTTTCTGCGCAACAAACATTAAATTTGTTGTAAATTTTCTGATGCAATTCTTTAGATTCCTGAGAAATTAGCGAGCGTAAAGCAGCTTCTACTTTATTTTCTATATCGGAGTATTTAAATTCATTAGAATTATTCTCGTAATGACACATTGTGGCATTCGACAAAGTTTAATTTTTTACATAACAACCAATGCTTAGCGATAATTAGTCACCTTTTGTATGGTAATTTAAATATTATGGCGATCATAAATAACATTTTTTAAAAATAAAATTAATAGCACATAAATTTTACAAAAAAAATATTTTTGATCCATTCATCCAAATTCCTTCTCGTTTGGCAATCATAGCAGCCCATGCTTAAAACACTACTTCACAACATGTATTGAAAATAGCTTTTTATTTTGTTTTGAATAAAAGTATGATCCACTTTTAAACTCCATTGTCTAAACGACATTTTTTCTAAAAAATTGCGTTTTTATATATATTAGCATATTTTTTTAATCTATAACAACCGTATAATTATGTAATTAGCAAGGTTATCATTTTTTATTATAATAACATAAATATTAATCATGTAAATAAATCATGCTACAACAATGTCAGCAGGTAGGTTAAATCGTAACAAGGTTATATCGTAGCAAGGTTAGACTGTAAGATTTTGGTACAACATCACGAAATGACCTACACTAATTTGTATAAATTGTGCATTCTGAAATTTATAAAACCAGTATTGTACAGTTGTTAAATCGTATTTTACTAACCTAGGAAACTAGGAAATAAAAGGATTAGGAGAAAACTTCCCCTAATTCCTTTCACCATTCTAATATTTTAAAACTCTACTCTTTAAAAAGATCTGCATTTTTTAATATTACGGTGCCATTTACACAAACGATGGGAGGCAGTGAGCAAATATTTTAAAAATTTGAAACCTAAGCAAGATAATCATATAAAAAATTATAAAATTTAATTCAACAACACAACAAATTCAAATGTTAAAATTTGACAGCTGCCATCCTGGTAACACTATTAATATTGCAGATAACAAAAAACTACAACCGTGAGGTAGTAGAGTCACATTCATTAGTTTTAGTCTATTTTAGTAATCATCACCGTAGCGCGCTAGTGCGGTTACTATCACTTGTCAAAAAGTAACAAAATCTTCAAAAATTTAATTTTGTTGTTTAGTATTTGTCTTTTTTATAACCTAATAAAAATACTAGATTGGTAAGTACAACATTTTTTTACTGAGACTAAAACAAGATAAAAATTAAAATTTACCTAAAAATTTGGTGATACAAAAGCTAACAAAGCTAACCTTTAAATTTATATTTGAATTGACCACTCGAAAATAGAATTAAAGAACACAAAAAAATATACGGAACGAGGTAAAACGTTAAAGTCAGGGATTGCCGAACACGCATGGTCAAAACAACACCGCATACAATGTTCGAAAGCAACAATTTTTTATAAAGAAACTCACTGAAAGATAAGAAAATTTAAAAAAGCTGTAATAGTTGTAAACAACCAAAATGTATTTAGCAAGCCTAGCATCGACATTCCAAATATTTGGCAGCCGTTGCTGAACCGTGAAAAATCGGTCAAACTTCGGTGAAAAACGGACCGTATATAAGTAGTAGCTTTTAAAAATAGTTATTAATTATTACTTAAAAACGGTAAGAGATACATTACTAACCGACACGTTGTGTATCACAAAGACAAGTCCAAGATTTTAGTGTTATTGAGTTCTGTTAGAATCTCGGATCCAACTCGGGAGCTTCTTACGTACATCATGCTATTTAAGTTTTCGTAATAGTTTCCTGTAATAATCAGCTTTGTTGACTGTTTAACTAAAGACCAAATAAATGATATCGACTGGTTTCCGTCTATCGATAGATTGTGTCCACGAGTTCGTGCATCCGTAAATATTTAACTATGCTGATCTACGTGGCACGAATCCATAACATTTTCTGAAATTTTATTATGTTGCAGACAAAGATTTGTTAGCTTCTCTACTATATATTTTTTTAACAATTTGCATAAAATTTAGGTTACGCTTACCTGCCGGTAATTTTAACAACATATTTTTTCTTATAAAATGAATTTAATATGGGCTTTTTCATTTAGATTTATTTATCAGATAGGGCATGCATAGTAGATCAAACCATCTGTAAAAAAAATAAGAGTTGTTGGATGTACGAAGTGGCAGGCATGGTTTTTTCTAGAAACCCTTCAGAAAGTTGTATATTAGAACTTTAAATATAGTTTCTTTCAATAAGGTCCAAAATATATGTTAAACAGAAAAAATGTAAAAAAATAAGAACTATTTTGTTTTACTTAAATCGACCAAAACTTTGGAAAAGTTGGTCGTAGAAAAAAAATGTAGGAAGATTTGTAACTGAATTTTCTACGAGATAGAATTGGTTAGAAAGTGCAAAATGTAGTAGGCTTGTTGCATAATAACAATAAACAATAAAATAACAAATAAAGTAGTTTTTGCATGCCAAATTTTGTTGAAGTCCTTTTAATATTCTTTGCACAATAATTTTGTATTTTAATTTCGTTTGAAAAAATGAGTAATTTTGCAAATTAAGTAGAGTCCAGAATATTGAACATAGACTTTTAAATTGCCTTTTACATATACTTGAAAGGACATGGCACACTTCTTATGGATTTGAGTCACCGACAGATTTTTTTGAAATTTTAGTATTTTATTTTGGAAGTCCAAATAAGCATTTTCTTTCATTGCGCCAACCTTGTATCTTTACAGGGTGATACCATTAAATAAAGACAAAAATTCTTAAAAATATTTCTATTATTTTTTATAATATAGCGTGTCCCACCAAAAAAGTCATTTTTAGATACCGGGTGAACCAAAATTATATGGCGGTTTTACTTATATATTTTTTTCAGTCATACGGAAGTTAGTTAGTAGAATATTGCACAATACAGGAAAATAAGGGTTTGCCTGCCAAAAGTTCGAAATAGGGAAAGAGTCATCCAAAGACATGTAGGCAATTTTACAAATCGGTTATATAATCTTCAACCCGAACAGCATTGTGCAATTTTAAACCCCGACTACACATATCTAAAAGCGCCAAAGAGCTCCAATTTTAGAATACAAAGGCAGTCATTTGCAATGCACAAGAGATATACTTTATTTAAAGCAGGTCCAATTGTAGCACCAGATAGATACATTGTGGATGTGCAAGGTCCATATTTTTCGGATATAAGAAATAATGATGCAGCTATTATTCGTAATGAGATGCAATAGGACTTCGAAAATATTCGTCAATGGGTAAACGATGAAGATGTATTTGTTGTGGACAAAGATTATAGAGACGCTGTTTAGTTTTTAGAAAATCTAAACTTAAACGTGGAGATGCCACCTACCCTTGCACGAAATCAAGGGCAGTTTACAGCTGAGCAGACAAATATGACATGAAAAATTACAAAAACAAGATGAATAGTGGAGACCGGCAATGGGCACCTAAAATTACTTTTTACATTTTTTAGAGACCTTATTTCCATGCAGCAATGTTTTTATTAGGCTGAATATTTAAAGAATGCGTGTTAACTTATAAATGCATTAAAAGAACCTATTCACATGCATGATGCCTACAAAGAGCTTGCTGAACAAATGCTAGCTATAGCACGAAATCCGGAAAATCAACTACAAACAAGAATTGAACTGGGCCATCTTAACTTACGTCGAGGTGGTGGTGCACGGGTAAACATGGAAAATAATGATATTGAATTTTCTGTTTTGCCTATAGACTATGTTATTTCTAAAACATTTAGTACCCATTAAGTGAGGCTTTCTCCAGCTTATACTCGAGAAACCGCTGAAACTGAACCAAATAATGAGTATATTTTTCAAGTTCAACAATTTGAACCTGGCCTAATAAGAGCAAAGATATTTTCAAGGTTTACGCAAGCTACGAAGTATAGTAATTTCATTTCATATTTGCTTTCGCCATTCCAAGAAAATGGTGATCCTATTTCGGGTACCTATTGCACATGTAAAGTGGGTGCCAGAACACTGGGCGTATGTGCCCATGTTGCCAGTGTAATATTGTACCTGGGATATGCTAGGTATAACAGGTTGTTAAATATCCAACAACTGTTTTACTTACAACTGTTTTGGACGCTGCACATAAAGCAGTTGAGGTCTACAAGTTCTTGACTAGTATGATCTTTTCATCTCTATTTCTTATAAATAGTATAGTTTACCTTTAAAAACATTTTAGTATTAAGTTTTTAATAAGGGTAAACAATGGCCTTAGTTTGATTTAAAAGATTAATACTAATTAATACATCATTGTTGTTATGAGTTACTAATAAAAGTATGTCCCTCTACAAACAGTATCTAACTGGTTACTGTTTAAAGTTTACCATAGTGTTTATTTTTGTTTTAAAATGATTAAGGGTTACCTTAATCATACGTTATCTGTATTTTTACTGTAAGATATTATGCGACATTTTACGTAATACTAAGTCACTTTTCGCAACTTCTGTTTACATTACCCAGTATGTTTATAGTGTAGATCGGTGAAAACAAATCTTTTTACAACAGCGGTTTCAGTATGACTGATAAAAATATAAATAAAACCGCCATATACTTTTGGTTCACCCGGTATCTAAAAATGACTTTTTTGGAGGGACACGCGGTATGTATGAATGAGTTACTGCCAAGTTACGGAATTCCTATAGGTTATAATAATAACATAATATATTATATTTAGGCCGACTAGACTGTATATTTGTTTGTTCGTTGATAAATCGTGCACCCTGTAGGACATGACAGATAAAAACCCTGTACACGATAAAAAAGTACTTTGTATGGAATATATATTATTTTTATATAAAAAATGCCTAATTTTATCAGTCTAGGGTAACTGAGAGTTTTTTTGTAATAAATAAAAGAAATATTTTTAAGAATTTTTGGCTTTATTTTATGGTATCACCCTGTATAGCTACAAGGTTGGGGCAATGAAAGAAAATGCTTATTTGGACTTCCAAAATAAAATAATAAAATTTTTAAAAAATCTGTCGGTGACTCGAATCCATAAGAAGTGTGGCATGTCCTTTCACGATAACGTTAATATTTTTGGGAATATGAATTTTTAAAGGTTTAAAAAATCTTAAATTTGGGTTCTTTTGATCATGAAATATTTATATATATAAAAAATATTAAAAATCTTAAGTTTTTATTTCTTATACAATAGTTAATAATATCCCTAGTTGAGATTTAAAAACCTTTTTTTTCTCTATGTCTGTTTTTTGATTGTTTATTACACGCGCTTACAAGTACACGTTCCTTATCTTTAAGTATCGCCGTCTCTCTGACTCATAGGCTGTATCGGCCTCTCTGTGTCCTATCTTAAAAACTATTAACTTTATCAAAATTGTTAAGGAAAGCGATATTATTAATAATAAAATTATCTACAAATTGTTTTTATAAGTTTTTTTCTGATATCAATTTTACAAAAGATATTAGAGCTTTATTTTACTTGTGAGTTAGTGTAATAAACAATCAAAAAACTGGTTTAAACAATGAATATTTTTCAAATCTTGAGTAAGGATATTATTAATTATTATGCAAGAAATAAAGGTAAATATTTTTTATAATTTATTCTTTTTCTATATATAATTTTCATAGGTCAAAGTAGGTACCCAAATTTAAGATTTTTCGAACTCCTAAAAATTCATATCTCCAAAAATATTAACTTTATCGTAAAAAGTAATTGAACCTTTTTTATTCGTATTGGCAGGATGCATTTATATCATAAAGGGTATCATATAAAAAAATTGAGATCAAATAGTTTTCAGTACTCACGCGCCGATTCCTCCTAGACTAAAGGGCCCCACAGACTATCGTTTTTTTTATCCTTTTTAATCGCCGATTAATACTGCTCAGTCGGACGACTAAAACTTTTATTTCCCTACACTTAATTTAATTTTAAACCGTCTCAATCGCCGAAAGCTCTTAATTTAATTTTAAACCGTCTTAATCGCCGAAAGCTGCAATCGTATACCAAAAAACATAAATGAAGCGTGTTTATTTGTTACAAGAATGACCATTAAAGATGTTCTGCACACACAACTTCGTTTTTAAATAAAGATGGACGAATCGACGATTAAGATTTCAAGCGCTGCCAGAAATTTTCACCGACGGTGTTATGTTCGGTTTTTGCCCAC
The DNA here is from genome assembly GCA_019359885.1 of Listronotus oregonensis. NCBI lineage: Eukaryota > Metazoa > Arthropoda > Insecta > Coleoptera > Curculionidae > Listronotus > Listronotus oregonensis. The sequence continues at coordinate 35,050 of JAHBCN010009395.1, forward strand.
AAACTGCCAAGGTTAATCGACACTTTTGATCGCCACGATTAAAACTTAAAAAGAACGAAGTCTGTGGGGGCCTTAAGTCTATTTCTTTGCAAACAATCGATTGATTAGCGATATATTAAAACAAGCGTCTTTGCAAGTACTTTTAAACCATATTTTTATTTAAAAAAATTATCGAATATTCGTGGAGATAGCGAATTTGTTTAAAAGCAAATTTTTTATTTTTTTTATATATCTTTAAAATGTGGCCGAGGACACCTAAATAATCGGATTTTTATTTAACAAAAAACATTTTAAAGTTGAGGTCTCCATATTTGCGAAAAAAATTTAATGTCTAGATTTAATTTTCTGGA
>JAHBCN010009396.1:0-25000 GCA_019359885.1 Listronotus oregonensis
TAAGTGTGTTAACGTAATTGGAAAGCACACTATTTCAAATGTACCTAAAGAAATTGCGAAGTTTTTAAGTTTGATGACATCAGTAGATACACGGGGCCATTTTTTTGGGAAGAACGTCAACTACGTTCCTTGCCAATGCCTCGGATGTCGATATTTTGGACTTAAAAAGGCATCTTCTGTTGCGGAGGGATATATATATTGCTGAATCCTATAGTAATAAGGTGGAAATTTCAAAGAAGATTTTACACGAAATTCCTACCAATATTTCCTCTAATGGAGTAACAGTGAAAATATGAATATTAACGTAGAAAGGTGATAAGATACCCCAACAACAAATTTAAAAACTGTTAATTCAAGTATTATTCCTCCAATTTCTTTTGCTAATTGCTCAAATTGCACAATTACTTTTAATGTTTAATACCTAACCTAGTTTTTTAAAATATTTTGTCATAAATTAGTTACTTTTTATAAATAAACCAATATTTCCCAAAAGCATATTTTCTTTTTTTTTTTACTTTTTTGTCCAGGCGCTGAAAATATTATTTTCGTAGCTAGCAACGCTTGGGCAACCAGGTAACACGAAGGTTCTCTTTCGTTATCATTCGCGTTGCTAGGACCACAAAGTTTTCTTATTTATACAGTAGTAGAAAAAGTTATTTTGCTTTTCCATCATTATTCAAATTTCAATAATTATTACAAATTAGAAATTTTCACTTCTAATGTAAAAATTGTGTATGTTTGCATTTTTTTTTAATTGTACGATATTTTAGGGATGATTGAGGGTTGTTTCACCCCCATTAAATTATCCGAAAATTTGATTTAGGCTTAAATTAATATAATGTCATGAAAAATACAAATTTTTATTGTTATTAAATAATTCATATAAATTTTTCATAAGATTATTCCTAAAAAAAGCCTAAAAAGGATGTTTTTTGCCCGTTTAGAGGTGACGCTAAGATTCAAACGTTTTGGAAAATTCGGAATCAGCATCCCAAAAAACGTAACCTGAAAGTATTTTCTAAGTGCCTAAAGAACATTTTCATAAGTTTTTTTTTTAAAGATTTTCGTTAAAAAAAACCCAAAAAGAGGGTTTTTAGAATTTTAAGGGGTGATGCCAGAATTTTTAAGCTGCGCGACCCCGAAATTCGAAATCAGCAACCCAAAAAACGTACCCAAAAGGTGGTCTCTACTTGCAGCGAAATTGTGCACCCAGGATCCGCTTTTTGAATGAACTTATTCTGGTTTTTCTTTTGTTAGCAACCTCAGTATTAAAAAAGTTTAATATTAACAATGTATCGTAGTCAAACACGAAACGCTTATAATACAGGGTGGCCGGCCATATTTTGACCCATTTTAATCGAGAATAACTTTGGAACAAATAAAGGTATCAAGATGCGGTTTTTGCAGATGCACTTATATTTCTTTAAAGTTTATTCTCGTACCTTAGATTTTATTGTGACATTCCATTAGCTCAAAAACAAAATGGCCGATTTTAATTATAGGACAACTATGTTATTTTAAATGGAACACCCTGTATATGTTTCTATATTTTCAAAATTTAATCTTTCCCTTTAAAAAATGTAACACAAGCTATGGTTATCTCAAAAACAACGTATTTATTGACCTTCGAAAAATTGACTGCATGTCGACCAACAATATTATTTAACAATTAAAATTTGCTTCATATGTTACAAAAAAAAAAAGGATCGCCAAAGGTTTAGGTTATTCCAAAATAATAGTTCAAAAGGTTACATTACTTTTAAAAACTACTGTAAATGTTGAAAATGCCTTCCGCCGACTTCGACGCACTTATTTAAATTCGAAAAACTTATTAAAACATTATAAAAATTCTTCAGGAATATTTTCATTATGTTTCGGATATTAATTTTTAATTGCTCTAAATTTTGGGGAAGTGGATATAACACCTCTCTTTCACATATCCCCACAGAAAAATCTGGAACAGTCAAATCTGGTGAACGAGGTGGGGTAGGGCCTCCTCTTCCAATCCACCGGTTTCCAAAAAAGTTGGTCAGTAATCCTTGGTAATGTTAGCATAATGTGGTGTAGCCCCATCTTGTTGAAAATAGACGAAATTCAATAGATTTTCTTCTTGCAATTGGGGATAAAAATATTTCCAGCATATCAACGTGTCCAAAAAGGGTTTCAGTTGGTTCATGAAAAAAATGGCCCATAAATTTTTTCTTTGACATACCACACCAGACTGTGACTTTTGGCGAATCTCTAACGTGTTGTTAATTGTCGAGGATTTTCTGTTGCCCAAAACCTGCAGTTATGCTTATTTACTTTTCCATTGAGGTGAAATGGGTTGCAATTATTAGTCTATCCAAAAAATGTATTTGTTCCTTACTAAATTTTGAATTCTCTGGCAAAATTCCACCCTTTGTGGAAAATCAGTTTTTTTATTTCTTGTAACATTTGAATTTTGAGGTTTTAATTTAAGTTCTTTTTTCATGATTTCTTGTCTGTAGTTTTAGGAATATATAACTTGAGATTTTTCTTTTGACAATGGGACTTCCTGAGTTATTCCAGAATTTGTAACGTTTTATTTAAAATTTCATTGTTTACTAATTTCTTTTTACGGGCAAAGATCCGTCTCCAGAATTTTCGTACAGATTTTAATTGAATTTTTTTGGGGGGGTTTATTAAACATGTTTCTAAACTTCGTGGGTTTCTTTTTCATTTGGTTTGGCAAAATAAAACAATTTTACTTTTTCGCTTAACGAGAACATTTTGCGCTTCCTAATTAAAATAATTGTCAAAAAGACCAACAATGGTGAAATGAGGCTTTTGTGTTTGGAAAGAGATAACTTTGCCACAGGCGACTTTTCAAAAAAATCCTTTTTAAAATAATATTCCTATTCGACATACAGTCAATTCTTTGGGGGTCAATAAATGGTTATTTTTTTAAGATAACCATAGCTTTGTTACATTTTTTAAAGGCGAAAGATTAAATTTTAAAAAAATTGAAACATATACAGGGTGTTCCATTTAAAATAACAAAGTTGTCCTATATCGGAAAATCGGCCATTTTGTTTTTTTAGCTAATGGAATGTCACATAAAAATGGTAAAGATAGAGAATAAACCTTTAAAGAAATATAGGTATATTTGCGAAAACCGCATATTGATATCTTTATTTGTTCAAAAGTTATTCGCGATCAAAATGGGTCAAAATATGGACGGCCACCCTGTATTAAAAGTACGTATAATGGTTAGAAAATATTCTAGTTTTTTTTGTTAGCAACAGGCGAGCATAGGATGATTCAGTAACGCCAAAGCGCAATTTTCGATTGCAAGGTTACTTACATAATTGAAGGTTACCTAGTAATTAGTATTGCATGGCTAGTTTATTGTGCAAACGTGTTTTTTATTTTAAGATTGTTTAAAGCTTAGAATAGGACGCGTCCGAATTCGGCCTAGTTGCAAATATTGATGGAAAATTTCCGGAAATATATATTTGGAAATATTTCCGGAAATATGTCAGGAAACTTTGGAAATATATGGAAATATTGAAAATATAGAAATAAAAAGTAAGAAATTCAAAAAACTAAACATTTAATAAAAGTTTATCATAGATTATACCATAAATGATCATATTTGACCGGATATTTTGAGAAACGAATTAAATTTTTGAACTATTCAAAACCAGGAAAAAAATATCTGGCTCAAAATCTAAGCACTTTTTCACTTCCATCTGATAGAAAATTTCGATTTTTGACATTTCAAATGGGGTTATTTATACATGAATGGAGTTTTCATCCAAAAGTTAAAACGCAAAATACATTAATATAAATAAAAATTTAAGTATTAAAAATACAAAGAAAAAAGTAAAATTTGTAAAAAACTAACTACAACCGACCGTAAGCTAAAAGTTGTGCTGCAAGTGATCAAGAGGCATATCTTCATCGATATCATCCACACCTTGAATATTGTATTCAGCATTGATGCCGTAATCATGGGAGTGCAATTAAACTTCTTCTAAAACAAGCAATAGCCAACAAGCAATAATCAGTAATCGGAGATCGAGATTTTATTATTTGTAATCGTAATAATATACGTACTTTTTCGGAAATAATTTTTCTAGTGTTAAATTTATACTGCACAAAAGTATAAGAAATATATAGAAATCTTTGTTTTGGTGGTTAAAAACGCATTCCTATTTTTTTTCGATATTTCCAATATTTCCAATATTTCCGAGATACATTCGAAAACTTTAAATATTTTCATTTCCTTGGAAATATTTCCACTGGAAATAGAACACTAGTTACAACGCAACTGTGAGGCGTAATGGTAAATCCGTAGTATCATATGGGATTAAAGAACGACTTAAATCAGCAGAATCGGAACGACATCCCCTCTACGGCGTAGAACCGGCCCATCAGAGATTAAAATCGAGGCGAAGTTTCCTGAGATCAACAGAAGATTATGGAGAACCTAAGACCAGATTGGACCTTTGGAGGAAGACCGCAAATCAACACTGGATGAAGCCGGAAGAAGAACTGGCACCAGGCTGCGATGAAAGTTGGGAAACCTGGAAGGCACTGAACAGAGTACGTACGGACACTGCAATATCAAGAGATACCCTTAATAAATGGGGTTACCCTGTTGACTCTAACCTCCGCGAATGCGGAGTACTACAAACCACGCTACATATGTACACCTGTCCACTGTGTCCAGCCCAACGCACTCCAGAGGACCTCATGGCAACAAAGCCAAATGCAATCGCCTGTTTCTGGGCAAAAAATGTTTAGCTGTAGACTTAAATCATATTATGTATTTTCTGTTTTTATATTTGTTGTACTGTAGTCTTTACATAGTTTTTTTATATCTACAAATTTATGTCTGTATTTGTAAGTAGGTATTTTGTGTGTAATGTAAACACTATAATATGTATCCTGATGATGCTTTTGACACGAATAAATAAAAAATATGGGATGCGTTTTTAATATATTACAATATGTAATATGTCAAAAAGGATTACAGATATTTTTATAAAATTTTGGTGACGTATTTAGTTCAGGAGTGGAATACTTTGTTAATTTTAACATTTCTTCCTTCACCCCCTTTTTAGGGATCTCTCTGATCTAAATGTTCAGAGGGTGGTAATATACCACTGCACCTAGACCTCAGTAGGTCCTTTGTGCTTCGTCTTGTAGGCGGGAGATTCACTGCGTTGTCCAACCTATTGATTTAAAATAGTTGACGACGTCTTTATGTGGAATCTCCCTAATTTCGGCCAGTAATGGCCAGTTCGTGCCCAGCATGGAGTTCCGTTCAAATGTGAGGGTGGGACAATCGCAAAGAATGTGTTCCGCGGTCTTATCTTCTTACTCACAGCCTCTACATAAACCTGTGTTTGTTAGACCTATTTTAAATAGGTGTCCTCGTAGCCCGCAGTGGCCCGTTAGAACACCCGTTAGTGTTCGGAGGTTCCTTCTGAACATCATAAGGTTTTTTCCGCTATTGACTTGTCTGGATAGCTCAGCATTATTTTTGCAAAGTTGCAGTTCGTAGTATCATCCCATTTTCCTTTAAACAGTCGATGGGATAAGGGGTAACTTTTTAATTTCAAATGAAATATGATGTTTTTTATTTTAATATATGAATCTACGTTAAAAACTAAGTTAATTTATAAAAACCACCCATATTTTTAATACTAGCAGGTTAATGATTAAACATTTTTTAAGATTTCTTTAACTGAAGAAGAACATGAATTTGTAAGACAAAGTTAAGAATTCTGTCTGGTATTGTGCAAAGAATTTATATTATTAATAAACCAAGATTCTTTTATAGTAAAATACTGTTTCTAAAATAAAGATACAGGAAATTGTTAAAATTCTTTTTGATAAAAATAATGGTTTATATGAGTCTTTGGACTTAGCTTTACAAATAAATTAAACTGCTTTCTTTTGCAATAAAAACAAAAAATATAATAGATACTAATAAGAATTTTCTTATTAGTATCTTTCTGAGAGAGTTCTTTAAAAGCATAACAATTTGATACATGTTTACTACATGTATAATTTTTCTATATGTTCTTTGAAATTTAGTTTAACTTAGAAGGCTTCGAAAAATATGAGCGCTAGCTTATTCAACGCGAAATGCAAACCTAAGAAAGGCGTTTTGGGGATTTTTTCTGCAAGTAAAAATTGCAATTGTTGTTAACAAAAAACAAAATAAAAAAAGCCATTTCGATTTCTAAAGATAATTCAAAAACCATTAAAGATAGCGGAAATTGCAAAAAAGATCCCTGAAGAGGAGGAAATTTCCGGTAAAAACTCCCGGAGTTCTATCTCCATTATTTAAAATTTCAATTTAACTCTGAAAATAGGCCTCCGCCCAACATTTGTGATTGCGCGCTCGGCGTCAAAACCGAGTACGTCACATAAAATATATTTTTAAGGGTATTAAATATTATTTGAAAATTTTTAAAAATTATTATGTATTCAGAACACTTTAAAGAATTTATTACCGTTAAAAATTTAACTTTTTACACAGAGACGTAAAAAAAATGTTATTCAGATGTTAACAATTTGTTTCATGCATTAAGACAGAAACCTGATCCAAAAGGTTAAGGCATATTCATATATTCTTCTAAAATTCTGTTGCTACAAATTTTCTAAGAAATGTGAAAGTTTACCATTACAAAGATATTGTGAGTAACCTAAATAATGCATATAAGAAAATGGAATGTAGCATGTCTCCCAAAATGCGCTTTGTGGACTCTCATCGCGTTTTCTTTCCCGAAACTTAAGGGGTTTCTAGTGACGAACATGGGGATCGGTTTTACCATAGTTTAAACAATATAAAATATATAAGTTAGGTCACTTGCACATAAACCTTTGATGGTTTGGCTTCAAAGACTCCGTGCGGCGTCTCCGCCGATCGCGAACCGTCAAAAAAGTTTCAGGGGATATTTGTGTAAACCAGGGGTCTCCAAACTACGGCCCGAGGGCCACATCCGGCCCGCGGACAGATTTTGTCCGGCCCGCGGAGAGCTAGCATACTTGAAAACTCCTTTTAGAGAACAAATAATTTTTATAGCAAATTAAATTTAGTTTACTGAAGTATTCTAATTTTATGTTGAATAATTATTAATATGACATCTACATTGATATGGTCATGGGCTAACTCCGCTAACTCATAACATTCTTGTAGGCTTATTGTTATTGTTTTTGTGATAAGTTGGATAAAGAAACACAGAATTGTAATGAGTAAAGACATGTATAATATGCAGAAAATTTAACTTCAGTATATAATAACTAACAAATTATTGAAATGAATCCAACTAACATTTTATACATTTTAAATAATCACATAACTTATAACAAACATAATGACATATGAAATACTAATGAGATTTATGTAATTGAGATTTTCCACTGACAATAGTTTGTAGTTGTGGACTAATTTTACTTGTACCAATTATTAAAAGAGATTTAAGATGCTCATCAGTTAATTTCGAGCTGTAAACATTTTTGTGTACTTCATTTTGGAGAAGGTTTTCTCACACAAATAAGTAGTACCAAAAACAGAAAACAGACCACGAGCAAATTTATGCAAATTATCAAATTGTGTCAGTGGAAGACTCTTATAAAATTCCAACAAAGATGAGTTTTGATATTTGTTCTTAATTATATCACTGCATTGTAGATCAATCATTTCCATTTGAAGTTCCGGGGCTAGGGTTTCAATGTCAGTATCAAAAGGATTCTGAAAAATCTTAATTTGATTCGCAATGGCATCAAAGTCCGAGAAACGAGTATCAAAATTTATCTTCAAAGCACTCAAAGTTTCGATTGCAAAATCGATAGGAAACTCAGTCTCAGTAGTGTGGCTGAATATTTCACATGTTTTAAAATGTGAAAAACATTTACTTCGTAGTTGTGATTGAAACAGTCTCAATTTCTTCCGGAATGATTTGATATTAGTGTATAAATCAGGAAGATGCTGGTTTTCTCCTTGCAATCCCAAATTCAGTTCGTTCACTTCCACAGCCATGCATTGTTTTGTAATTCAGTAAGAGGGCGATGCTTTTCATTCAAAAAATTTCGATCACTGCTCGAAGTTCAAAAAAGCGCTGAAGGAATTTCCCACAACTAAGCCAGCGTACGGCAGTATGATAAGGTAAGTCAGTTTCTCCAATCTCTTCAATAAATTGTCGGAATTGTCGGTGATTCAGCCCAAAGATCTGATAAAATTAACAGTTGATATGACTGGTTTCAGAACGTCAGACATATCCAAACATTTTCCGCACAAAGACTGTTGATGAATGATACAATGTAAGACTAATGGTTTTGAACCACCGTCATTTTCTACAGCCTTTGACACAAGAGCGACCACTCCTTTATCTTTCCCACTCATGTTTTTGCCTCCATCAGTTGTAATACATTTCAAGTTTTTCCATCGAAGGTTCTTTTGATTAATGGCCATTTCAACTCCTTTAAAAATATCTGTACCAGTAGTTGTGCCATGAATACTATACATATCAAGAAGTTCTTCGTGCACTTCATAGCTTTTATCTACTCCTCGAATATAAATCAACACCTGAGCAGTATCTGACACATCCGTTGACTCATCCAAGGCCAAGAAAACCCTCAAAATGTCCATTTTTGTCGAACAGTTGAGAGGATATATTTTCAGCGATGTTTTCTACCCTTCGAGCCACAGTGTTTGCTGACATACTGACAGTTTTTAATAAATTTACCTTTTCAGGGCACATTTCTTCGGCTACTGCAATTATGCATTCTTTGATCATTTCTCCATCGGTGAATGGTTTTCCACGTTTTGCAATTTCAAGAGCCACACGAAAGCTGGCACGAGTTGCAGCCTCTTGTTCAGTTTTGAGTTTTGTAAATGAAGATTGCTGCGATTTCAATCCGCGCTGCATAGCTTCGAATTTTTCTGTCCGCAAACTTCCTGTATATTTTGAGTAATTTTGAAAATGTTTTGTTTCATAATGACGTTTAATGTTATATTCTTTGAGAACGGCTATGCTTTCATTGCAAATCAAACATAGCGCCTTTGGTTACCGGACTCAATTACGAAATACTGAATGTTCCACTGATCTTTGAATTTTCTGCATTCACTTTCAATTTTTCGCTTCTTTTCCATACTACTAATTCTCACACAAAAGCAACAATTCAAATCAAAATACTGTTATAAAGATGTCTTAAACTTAAACACGCACAAACACGTTTTAAGGGGGTATGCAATATTTTATTTAACAACAGTGTCATAGGAACTGACTTGTGGTTGCGCCACTAGCCTTCTTAAATATTCCAATTACTGCCATCTAGAAGTGAGTGGAAGACACCAGAACTTTCTCGAACCAACGAGATTATTCTGTACGTGCTATTAGCGCCATCTGTTAGCGATAGAAGGTACTACCTATTTCCGCTTGTGTCCACCAGATGTCGTGTCACGTTACTCCTCATGGCTCGTACTCTACGACTAATCTAGAAATTACAGATAATGACAGGAAAATTAATAATATGCAGTGTTGCCGTTTTGCGGACTTTAGTCCGATTTGCAGCCTTTTTTAAACGTTGTGTACTTTTTCGGACTTTTTTTTCATCAGTGGACTATTTCACTTCTTACCACCGGCAACAATGATAATATGGTTTTGGCCCTCGGAACTTACTGGAGTAATCAGTATGGCCCTAAGGCTGGAAAGTTTGGAGACCCCTGGTGTAAACGATACCAATTTTTTCAAGCGTTTCCTCTGATCGGAATTGTCTGGGAACGCGAAGTAGATTTTTAGTTATTTGAATGATTATTACGATAATATAAGCATAATGTTGATAATATTTGTTTATGGTCACCAAAGTCACTGTAAATAAATGTTAGATTTTTTTGTCTCTATTACCCATTAATAATTATCCCTAGAACTACAAATCGAGGTAGATATCTACCCCGGATAAATTTTAATAAGTAAATAATAGTAGGTAAAATCGTAACTGTATTTTTAAATATATTTATATCTGTTAAATTAATCTTTTTTTTTTCTTCATATTTTCCATGAGAGAAACAAAAATAGATTCCTAAAGACCAATATTTTATGGATATTTATTTGTTTTTTCTTTATCCCTAATTTATTTTAATTTTCAAAGTCCCCAATAAATAGACTCTTTTAAAAAAACATAACGACGGTGTATTTTTTCTTAAAACCATATGTGTCCTCTTTGAAATCCCGTTGGAAATTTGAAAATCGGTTGTTTAGAAAAATAGTTATAAATTTTTGTCTGTTAAATCACGGTTTAGCTGTTTTTAAGTATTTATAGCTATTCAAATTAACCAACTAAATCTTAATAACATTGAATTTGCTCTTCACCATTCTCGTGGGCATAACAAAACAAAAACATTCGAGCACTTATAAGTCAGATTACTGCTTTAGAACGATTTTAACAGCAAAAATCCTGTGGGTTAGGGTTATTTTATCATTACAAATGAACAGATAAATATCTATCTATCTATCTATCTTACTATCTATTTATCTATCTATCTTATCTATCTATCTATCTATTGTATAATATAGAGTAAAATAGAAATTTATTGTAAACATTTAAAAAGGTCGACCAGACTTTCACGGATAATTAATGGGTCATTAGCAAAATGTGTAGATATGCACAGCAATTTTTATTTGTTTTTTAAAAGTGCAAAATGAAATATTGTTTTTTTTTATCTGGAGATAAATAATAAAGGGCGAAGGCCTAAATACCAACGTACCGTGGGTGTCTTAAGTGTGGTAAGATGAGGTCTATTGACATGAGACCTAAATACTTGGGGATTTAGAGGAGAAGGCAAAACTTCTGGTGGTAGTAGGTTTCACAGTCTGGACACTCTAGGGATGAAGGAACTAACAAAAGTGGGAAGTTTTGGGCCTCTTAAGCTAGACTGTAAAAGATTGCATAAAAACGACACTAGGCGTCGCTCTACTGGCCGACTTCTTATAGCAGAAACCGTAAAAATATATTTAAAAAGCGACAGATCCCCTACAGCTCGCCCGTGGGCGAGAGAAGAAGGCTTTCCTGTAAGCATAGAATCATTAATAGGATAAATAGCCTTTTCCTGAATGAAATCAAGAATGCCAAGAGGCGCCATTCCCTAGACATGAGAACAATACTCTAAAGGTGGTCTAATTATACATTAGAAGGTACATATAGGTTATTTTACTCAAGTTTTCCATAGCATAAATGTTAAAATTTACCCTCTCTAGCAGGCTCACTGGGTAAACCTACAGATGGAATCGCATATGAATGATTGCGACTCCTAGAAAGGTTTGAAAAATCCTCATCTTTGAAAAAGAACAAACTCTAATACGATTCTGACATTGTTCTAACGTATAATTAGCAAATTTGTGGTACTCAGTGAATCCCAAAGCACTTTACCAAGCTTTACTTTTAAAAGTTTAATATATTTTCAATAAAAATACCAACAAAATAGTCTAATCTATATGATTTATATTATTATGGTCCTTTGGGCACCTAAAAAACGATAAATCGCCTTTTATTCTATTTTCACAATTATCCACTGAAGAAATATTATTACCAGACATATTCAACAACTTTTTAGGTACACAATATACCAAAGCACACGGTTACAGCAAAACGATTTCTGACGGACTGCGTATCAGTCGGCTTCACACCATAGACTAGTACGAATATATTGGACAGGCGGGGATAAGAGGGTAGCGTTTTGAGAGCCGCCACGAGTGACGCAACTCATATATTGTATATTTTTTAAACTATGGTTTTACCAAGATTCTTCTGCCATAAAAGAAAAACGATATCAAGAAAAATGGAGTGACATTTTGTCTGCTAATTATTGCTGGACATTGTAAAAGGATAAACAAAAACATTGGAAACAATATTTTCATTTATATTTTAGTAGTAAAAAAAGGATAGGTGCTGCAGAAAAATCTAAGGCAATTTTTCGACTTGTTACATCATATTCACCTTATTTGGACTAGGTCACAAAAAAGGTAATTTGGGTTACCGGTGCAATTGAAAGTAAACCTTCTTCTCTGTAATTGGTCTAATTCGGAATTATTCCTATGCATTCATTACTGCATATGCTATTCTAAACAACTTCACTTTACCTCAACCCAGTTAGGCAACACACTTAGGCGTCTGTGCTAGTCTTGTGCCCTTGAGGCTTTAAAACAACAATTGTTTAAAAGTAAGAGGAGTCTCGGTTTACAATCAGTATTACTTTCTATAGTTTAGATAAAATTAACAGACATACAAAATCTATTGTTAATGCGTTTGAAAGCAAAGTATTGTTTTCAAGTAGTATTTATAAATTCATAGTAAATAATTTTATGGTAATTTTTTTGCACATAATTTGACTTGCGTTATTAGGAAATAAAAAATTTAAAAGACTTTTTAAATTATTATTTTATTTTTCCATAAACCTTACCTCATTAAAAAACTTACTTGACTTTTTTATGAAATGTACAACATTATACATGCAGGGTGCAACGGGGTAAATAAAAAAATCTTTTAGGGAGATAGACCAAGCATTATTTCTTTTTTGTTGGTTTGTATAGTCTGTCTCAAAGTATATCGTTATGGCTTTTGACGGACCATATTTTAACGATTTTATTACCTATTGTTATTGGGAAACCCATTTGTTTATAAGGGCAGGGGTGGGCCAAGTATTTCTTGAGTATTAACCATTAGGAATATAAATATTTTGGCTAATATTTTAGTGGCAGTGTTGAATAACCGTTTTTTACTGTACGTTTCGAAAAAGTTGTTTTACGAGAATATAACTATGTCGCGTCGAAATCATTTGTCATAAGATGCAAAACAGGTTGTAAAAAATTTGTATGAAACTTTAGTCAGTAGAGATCTAATTAAACAAGAAGCTTTAAAAAAAACCTGTCTACTTACAAAAACTCCAATATCATCGATAAGGGATATTATTATTAGTGAAGAATTGAACAAAAGAAAAACGTAGTGATTTTCAATCTCACCGTATAGACAACAGGATCAGGAAGAAGGAAAATATATTGTCTTTATGAAAGCGGAGTTATTCCTACCTTGGATAAACTGAAAAAGAAGCTAGACGAAGACGAAACCAATATAAATATTACCCGTGCCACCCTCCAAAGAGTTGTTTGTAAAATGGGATTTAAATACCGCAAAATAGACAAAAGACAAGTAGTAATGGAATCGCACAGATTACGCACTTGGAGATTTAATTACCTTCAAGAAATTAAAAGATATAGGTTAGAAAACAGATCCATAATTTACCTTGATAAAACATGGTTCGATACACACGACACAGTATCCAAAGGATGGGTTGATTCCAGTCAAAACTGTCAGACGAAAGCACCTTCAAATAAAGGAAAACGCATTACCATAATACACGCTGGTTCAGAGGACGGATTTGTCCTAAACTGCTTGCTGTTGTCTGCAAAGAATATTAAGGATTCTAGCTTGGATTATCATGAGGATACAAGTGCAAAACCTTTTGAAAACTGGTTTCAAAATGCTCTTTTAAACAATATTCCAAACAACAGTGTTATTGTCATGGATAACGCAAGCTACCACAGCCGTCTGCTACACAAAGCACCAGCTTCATCAAGTTCAAAAACTGAAATCCAGGAATATTTATTAGAAAATGATATTTATTTTGAATTCAGGTACAAAAAAACGCATCTTTTGGAAGTCCTATTTTCATATGCAATTAAAAAACAATATGTATGTGATAATTTGGCTGAACAGGCTGGGCATACTGTCTTACGACTTCCTCCGTATCACTGTATGTTTAACCCCATAGAGCATTTGTGGAACCAAGTAAAATCAAAGATCAGAGCAGAAAATGTTACACCTACTTTAAGTCCCAGTGTTATAAATTTGATAAAAAATGTAATTACTAACATACCAGTTGAGAGCTGGAAAAATTCACTACAGCACATTATAAAAATTGAGGACTCCTACATTTCTATCCAAATCAACATAAATCCTATTGTAATTAATGATGACTCTGACAGTGAAACAGAATTAGATTTAGATATTTAGATTAAAAATTTAATTATGTATAGATAATGCAGTTATAAATTTATTAGAACTTTGCATATATTTAATTTCTTAATGTAATTTTAAAATTATATTTACCTAAATAAACAATAAATTATAAATCTTCCGTCCCTAATGTTTTGTCCTTTAATACCTACCGATCCGCAGTTTTATTGCTGTCGGCACGTATAATCCATAAATGAAGGCAAGAGCTAACACGGTATACTTTGGACAGACTATACGAGGGATACCGAAATATGCTTCCCTTTAGAAAGATCTGAAATATTTGTTAAATAAACAAAATGTAAAAAAAATCGAAAAAAAAATTATTTAGCTGTTCACAACTTTGTTAAAAAAATCGTGGTAAGAGAAAAGTTTCGTTATTAAGTGTGCTATTAGACAGAATAGGCCCATTGAATTTAATTTATTTAAGTCTAAAAATACAGTAAAAGTTCTTTGTTCACGGGGAATATTATCCGTAAAAATGCCGCGAATACAGAAACCGTGAATATGAAATGGTAATTTATATGAGATTATAGGGGATACGTTCCTAGGTGACAAAATAAAAAACAAGTATATAAACAAATAAATTTAATTGAAGTTTTTAACCATATTGATTAATTATTATCTTTAGGCTTAGGCAATGGTTTAAAAAAATTGTAATTTTTTCTTGCTTGGCAGTTTTGTAAAAGCTCCTTCAATTCAAAGTGATATTCAGCAGTGACGTTAGCAATTTGCCTCTTAAAAATAATACTTCGTTCCATAGGCGGGTTAATTTTCATAAAGAAATCACAAAGCTCATTTGTCATTCTTAAACCTTCACTAAGATTTTTCAAATTAAATGTCACGTTTCCCGTGCTTGTTGAAGCCTCTTCTTCAATGGGCTGTGAATTTAACATTGCTCCAAGTCGGTTTCGGTCAAATCCTCATCTTGCGATTCCAGCAACTTCTGAATGTCACTTGATTCTATTTGTCTGAACCCATCTTGTTCTAAACTGCTCAACAAAAAGATCGTGCCATTTAATTTTTAGACCCATTTTCAAACTGCTGTTACTTCTTTAAAAATAACTTTTTTGAATATCTAAAACGAAGTTAAAAACCGCGTTTCTTCTACTATCAGCTGTATTGCATTTACTTTTAGTAAGATGAATATTATCATGATGTACAGGGTGATCAATAAAGTGCTGCAAAAAAACAAAAAAATCGAGTGTGTCCCATTTCAGTGGTAATTTTTTTGGTTGTTATAATATGGGTTGTTACCAAGGTCATATTAATATCTCTAGGCGTTTATACCAGTTTTTGAATTGAGGACCTCTGGCTTGCGATACACTTCTAAACGTCAAATTTTGGTAATCAATTTCTATAAAAAGCTATAACTGGAAAATGGATTGACGGATTTCAACGAGTGTTTCATATTCGGAAAGCTCATTTCATGTAGATTTTTTATGTCCTAAGCACTTTTCGATAGGTTATATTTTATGAGTATACGGGGCCAACAAATACCAAAAACGTAGCTGATTTAGAAATCCTAAATATGGGGTAAATTATTGGACGCCAAAGGTACCATATGTGTATGTTTTGTTTTAAAAATGGCCAAGTTAAAGTTTGTGTCAATATCTCGAAACGATTTTTACCGTTAATCGATTTATGCTGTTTAAGTACCTGTCAACTTATTCAGCAAAAATGCGTCGTTATTATGGCATTAGGTCTAAATGGTAGGAATTCCAACAACGTCTTAAAGTTTTAAACATTTTAAAACATAAATTAGGGTATTTGGTGTTGTACACCATGATTTACGGAGTGATCAACAAAGTGTTTTCAAATTTATTATGGTATCCATAATTACAGGAACAATAGGTACAGAACGGCCTTGTTTGCGCAACAGGTTTTAGATTAAAATTGTTAGGCTTAAAACCCTTTTTAGTACATTTCGGTGTCCAAAAACTTAATGCACTACATTTTTTAGTTGATTTTAGCTTACAATTAGTTTTGCCATTTTTAAAGAGTCAAATTACCTCTACAAAAAACAAAAAAATGTTTACTTGATACATTGAATTTATCTATAGCAGCGATGCGTTCCTATAGCAACGATGGAATAACGTCATTGTCATAAACCAGTGGGAAAGAAATCCTAAATTAACATTCATTTAGGATTTTAATAATAAAGACTTGCAACAACGTCTAGGAATATCGAAAAAACAATATTATTCGAATAAGTAAAACATTTTGCTATCCAAAATGGCACAAAATTAAGCATTTAAATTTTTTGAAAGCACTTCCTTAATCACTTCCTATATCATAGTGTACAACACCAAATACCCTAATTTATGTTTAAAAATGTTTAAAACTTTAAGACGTTGTTGGAATTCCTACCATTCAGACCTAATGCCATAATAACGATGCATTTTTGCTGAATAAGTTTTCAGGCACTTAAACAGCATAAATCGATTAACGGTAGAAATCGTTTCCCGATATTGACACAAACTTCAACTTGGCCATTTTTAAAACAAAACAGACACATATGGTCTCGTTGGCGTCCAATAATTTACCCCATATTTAGGATTTCTAAATCAGCTACGTTTTTGGTATTTGTTGGCCTCGTATACTCATAAAATTATAACCTATCAAAAAGTGCTTAGGACATAAAAAATCTATATAAAATAAGCTTTTCGAATATGAAACACTCGTTGAAATCCGTCAATCAATTTTCCAGATATAGCTTTTTAAAGAATTGATTACCAAAATTTGACGTTTAGAAGTGTATCGCAAGCCAGAGTTCCTCAATTCAAAAACTGGCATAAACGTCTAGAGATATTGATATGACCTTGGTAACAACCCATATTATAACGACCAAAAAAAATTACCACTCAAATGGGACACACTCGATTTTTTTGTTTTTTTGCATCACTCTATTGATCACCCTGTATATTATGATAATATTCATCTTACTAAAACTAAATGCAATAGAGCTTAAAGTAGAAGAAACGCGGTTTTAAACTTCGTTTTAGATATTCAAAAAAGTTAATTTTTAAAAAAGTTACAGCAGTTTGAAAATGGGTCTAAAAATTAAATGGTACGATCTTTTTGTTGAGCAGTTTATTTCATTCGCAATTTCGGCTATTAGTCCGTTTGGCGACGCGTTTACAAAGGATATTTGGTTCAATACCTACATATTGGTATCCTTTTTATTAATGTGTATGTACCGATGTACCGATTAGATCCGCGAATAAAGAAATCTTTAGCCGCGAATATAGGAATTGGGTCGCATTTTTTAAATCTGCGAATAGTGAAAACGCGAATGAAGGAAGCGCGAATAAGGAGCTTTAACTGTACGTTCAATCTCTACCTTTGCTTATTTAAAAACCATCTCCCAAATATCTTTTTCCCGAGAAAAAAAAAGTGTCGGCGTAATAACGATTTAAAATTCACGTCTGGCCCTTTAAATTTGTCGTCAGACCAAAAAGCCGTGTTTCAATATTAATTGTTTTGCTTTGTTTATTTTTTTCATTTAGAGCAAGAAGAGAAAATCCATCGCATTCTTTTATTCCGATTTAAGATAAATCGGTTTAATGTCAATTATATATGCAACGTAATTAATGTAAAGAATAATTACATCGTTAAAATCGATCAAAATTACCACAAAAAATACATCACCAACAATAGGGTAAAGCTCTAAAAACTGTTTATTATCGTTTAAGAAAGTCACCTCTTAAGTTATCTTGATGTACCAATGCAATACATTTTTTATTGTTGTAACCATAGTTACTACTTTTGGATCTTCCTGAAAGGGAGCATATCTCGATTCAATCAAACTGGTGCTTCTGGCAATGAGAACACAAGCGGATCTGCATAATAGCAGACAGCCAGGGGCACTAAGGGCACTAGTAAACCCCAAGGTAACGTCCAAGCTCACATGGGAATGCCGAAAAAAGCTGAAAGTCCTGGGAGAACGCACGCAACAGGGTAACTCTCCAACAAAAAAGCGGATGAGCTAGCGAAACAGAGATCATCCACACCATACCCTGCCCTTGGAGTGACCAAAACCATAACACGAAGGCACACAAGGGAATGGATCAGAAATAAACATGAGGAATACTGGGGAAGCATCAGTAGAAAAAAAAAGGCTTCATAAGGGGCCCATCCAAAAGAACGAAGGTAGAACCACTCAGAAAAAGTAGGAAAGACTTCGCATAATAGTAAGTTGCTAACAGGGCATGATAACCTTATAGGACACCTACACAAGATAGACTCATACAATGGGGATCTAAGTTGCAGAATGTTCGACTAGGGAAAAGAAACAGCCTACCATATCCTGTGCGAATGTGAAGCGTTTAATCACAAAGAACAGGCATTATTTGGGTTATGAACCATATAATAGTCCAAGTATAGTTCAAGAAATTAAGTCAAACATATTAAGATGGCTGGGACATGTACAGGGTGTCCAGTTTTCGTGTGTTTTCATATACCAGCTCCCTTACTATAAAAGATAGAAAGATGGGGTTTGCGGCTTACTGTCCTATTTTTTTATGAAACTTTCATTGCCGCAAACGAAATTTTCATAGCCCCCTTAGTTTCTGACATACAGGGCGATTTTGAAAATTTGTCATTTTTGACGGTCCCCTGTATCTCGATTATTTGGTAACTTTTCAATAAAGTGAAAATGGATTGTTATAGAGTTTTTTACGTAGAATTCAGTGGCGTAGGTAGTTTTTTCTAAAAAGTTTTTTTTTAAGTTACGACCCAAACTTATGTTTTTTAAATGGGACACCCTATATATTTTTTTTTTATCTTATTCCCCCTTTCACAGGCCTTTTAAAAATATATAATAGTCCATATTTACTTCTTTTAAAAAGGAAAATTTTAACATTTTTTGTAAAATTTATCATTTTCCGATGGTCAATCACGGATAGCCATGACAAAAACAAAATTCTGTAAATGCGCCATTATGGATTGTTATTGTTGTCAAATATTACTGTTATTTGTTTGATTTGGGTTTTTGTTATGTGGGAGTTTACTTTATTATTTTTGTGAAAAATTGTTCCACATGGCACAAAATAATGATATGAGAATTATGAAAAACACGATATGTATGTTTGTTTTATCCAAGCTAATGAAGACGCCAACGCAGCCTCGGAAACTTTATTTTAATCGGTAAGGTTTAATAGTATATTATATACCTATAGGTTAAGAAGTAGCCTTCTCAACAATGATATATTATAGGATGTTTTTTTATTATAATGTGAGCATATCTGATGATTTGAATAGATTTTGACATTGCTAATATTCAGCATTAACAAAAAAATTGATATGTAACATTAATATTCATAATAAATATAAAAGTTTTAATCATTATTATTATCTAGCTTTTTGTTACATATCTAATTATTTCGTAGGTATCCAGAAAGACATCAACCTGATAAAAGAATATTTCATAAAATCAAAGCCAATCTCATTGAACACGGATCTTTTAAAAAACTAAGGCCTAATTTTTACAACAAGGAAAACAAGGAAGAAAATGAAATAAATGTTTTGGCTTCTGTCGCGGTACAACCATCCATATCATGCAGAAAAATATATGATATGGTTGGGGTTAAAAATCAAAAACTCAGTTAATACTAAAAAAACATAAGTTTAGACCATACAAATACCATCTCGTCCAGCATTTGCATCCCGGTGATGCAGAACGTAGGGTAGTTTTTTGCAATTGGTACCTACAAATGTTGCAGGAAAATGCAAATTTTGAAAGAAAGGTGGTGTGGTCAGACGAGACTTATTTTACCAGTTCTGGTATTCTAAACCGAAACAACTCAAGGTACTGGTCCCAAACGAACCAATATGTAATATTTCCTCGAGAACGTCAAGGTCGGTTTGGATTTAGCGTGTCATGCTTCATTTTTGGCACTAAAATTAAGTATTTTATCTATGAAGGAACGCTAAGCGGAAATAGACACCTAGAAATAATGCGAGATGCACTAATGGAAATATTAGAGGATGTTCCTTTGGCCGATTTAAATAATATTTATTACCAGCAAGATGGGCTCCAGTCACAATGCTCAAATAGTGAAGAATATTTAGAAACAACATTTCCAGATAAATGGATTGGTACGAATGGACCTGTCAGGTGGCCCCAAGATCCGATCTTTCTGTGTTGGATTTTTTTTATGGGGGTATATGACAAATCAGATATATATGAGACAATACCACAATATTGTTCAACTTCGAGAAGCTACACATCAAGCGTTTAGGCTTTTGCAGGGTAGGCCAATTACTTTATTAAATGGATTGCGAAAAATTGAAAAAGTATGTCGAAAGTGTTTGGAACACAACGGAGCCCAATTCGAGCAATTTTTGTAATTTAAATAAATAAAAATAAATTAATATGTTATTTTCTTTTAATGTTGCTTAGTTATTATGTATTAATATAGAGTTGTTATAATAAAAATGACGTTGTTAATTTTGTTTTGATTTGCGGGCATAGCCTTCTATACGAAAAATGATAAATTTTACAAAAAATGTTAAAATTTTCCTTTTTAAAGAAATAAATATGGACTATTATATATTTTGAAAAGCCTGTGAAAGGGGAATAAGATAAAAAAATAATATATAGGGTTCCCATTTAAAAAAACATAAGTTTGGGTCGTAACTCAAAAACAAAACTTTTTGAAAAAAACTACCTACGCCACTAAATTCTACGTAAAAAACTCTATAACAATCCATTTTCACTTTATTGAAAAGTTACCAAATAATCGAGATACAGGGGACGGTCAAAAATGACAAATTTTCAAAATCGCCCTGTATGTCAGAAACTAAGGGGGCTATGAAAATTTCGTTTGCGGCAATGAAAGTTTCATAAAAAAATAGGACAGTAAGCCGCAAACCCCATCTTTCTATCTTTTATAGTAAGGGAGCTGGTATATGAAAACACACGAAAACTGGACACCCTGTACAGAGGAGTAATGACTCAAGGGTAATTAAAATGGTCTGGGAAGAAACCCCTAACAACAAAAGACCACTTGGGCGCCCAAAACTTCGATGGCGGGATAATATCCGCAAGGACCTTCAAACCTTGTGGGTGCTCGATTGGGAAGAAGCCACACAGAATCGGAGAGAATGGAGGATAATTGTTAAGGCGGCCAAGATCCACCCCGGGTTGTAGAGCCATGGATTGGATTGGATTTTATTTGGGGTTTAAATTTAAAATGTAATAAATTAAAATCGCAGATAGGTGTTTGCTCCATGTCTGAGCTTTTCGTGTACATTTCTAAAATATATAAAAGTATAAATGGTATTAAATGTTACCTTTAAGAATGACTTAAATGTATATATTGTATTTACACAAATCATATTTTTATTACGAAAGGAACGAGACCAGACGAGACGAAGTGGTCTCTCAAGAGAGAGAGTGGCATTCTCGTCAGATAAGCTAGGCATGTTTTCTCAAGTCCATAAGACAAGATGAGAAAATGTCTTCTCTTATTTCATCTTACTTTGCGGCAACACAACAATTTAGTTAAAATATTGTTTTTAAAAAAAATCCATTCATAATTTTACACTTGTTTGGTTTATTAGATCCAAATTTTCGACTATATCATCCTAAGTGATGCTGCAAAATTCAAAAAGTATTTTTAATACAGGTCGCTAAGGTTATCATCGCGCTGTCTAATTAGGTTTTTTAATAATTATAATTAAATACTAGTCTACATAATTATCACACGGAAGAAACTTTGCCGTAACTGACTTCTATTTTAAGCGATGCGTCAAAAAATTTAATAATCTTTTCACTTATTATCTCTGCTTAATACGTATCAATTATTTTAAATTATGTTACAAAGTAGTATCACATTATAGGACCAATTAAAACTTATTTTAGACAGTCCATATAAGTCACTTACATTACAGGTATGTTTATGAATATGATTACAACAACGAGTATAAATATTATCTGATCACACGAGTGTTGTAGTCATGTTTAAACGCACGTGTGATGTACCGGGTGTCCAAATAAGAAAGGACGCCGGCTGTATCTTAGAAAATAGTTTATCGCACAGCGTTGGGAAAATTTTTTCTTTGTAAAAGTGGTTAAGAGAAATAGCTGGAAATTATTTTCAAGTTTCTGGAATGATCGCTAGGGGGCGTTACTGCAATCTTGAATTTAAAAAAGTTATGTTTCTGTAAATTTTGCTATATTAACGTAACAAAAAAATACCTGATCTTTAAAGTCGAGAATTATCTGAACCTGTTTTGTTCGACAATGTTTGCTATATCTCTAAAAATGAAGTGGTGGTGGGTATTCAAAGGTTTCCGTAATACACACCCTGTATCTTCGAAACAGCTTAGCCGATTTTAACAAACTTGGACTAGTTAAAAAAGCTATTTTTGGACTATAAATCTTGAATTATTTGAAGTTTTGTTAGTTTCACATGTCGCCGATTTTCCACAGAAATGGTTAATTTTCTCAAAAAAATTTAAAAGCATTGGTATAATTTTTTCTTTATAAAAAAGTAGGTAAATAATGCCTAAACAAGCTGGCTAAAACAGTATCTCGATATCTTGTTCCTTACCTTAAATTGAGACCAATATAAATTTTAAACGTCAATATCTCAAAAACTATAAAAGCTACAAGAAATTTTATAAAACATAAATTGTGTATTTTTACAAAACCTCTAATTAAGGTTAAACAATCTTTTCATCTAAATGAGTACTTTACGAGTTATAATCAAAAAGGAATTCTAGGGGTATACCTTGAAAAATTGAAATTCGATTTTTGAATTATAACTCGTAAATATTGAATTGAGACTAGATTTTATAACCTAAATTAAAGGTTTTGTTAAAATACATAATTTATGTCCCATATAATTTCTTGTAGCTTCTATAGTTTTTGAGATATTGACGTATAAAATTTTCTTTGGCCTAAACTTTAGGTAAAGAACAAGGTATCGAAATACGATTTTTGCGAGCTTATTTAGGCATTATTTAGCTACTTTTTCATGAAAAAAAAATATACCGATGCATTTAATGTTTTTAAGAAAATTAACCATTTCTGTCCCAATACCGGAAAAAGCCCTCTAGCGGCGACATGTAAAAATAACAAAACTTTAAATATTATAAGATTTATAGCCCAAAAAAAGCTCTTGTCAACTAGCCTAAGCTTGGTTAAATCGGCTCAGCCGTTTCGAAGATACAGGGTGTGTTTTACGAAAACCTTTGAATACCCCCACCACTTTATTTTTAGAGATATAACAAAAATTGTTAAACAAAAAAGGTTAAGATTATCCTCGACCTTAAAGATCAGGAATTTTTTTGCTATGTTAATATAGCAAAATTCACAGAAACATCATTTTTTTAGATTCGAGATTGCAGTTACGCCCCCTAGCGGCAATTTCAGAAACTTGAAAATAATTTCCATCTATTTCTCTTGACCACTTTTACTAAAAATATTTTTCCCCAACGCTGTGCGATAAACATTTTCTGAGATACACCGGCGTCCTTTCTTATTTGGACCCGGTACAGGGTGTCCCAAATTCGAGCCTCATCATTGGTATCTCGAAAACCTGAGGAGATACGAGGTCGGTTAAATCGAGGCAAAGTTGCGCAATTTGATGTTGATCAAAATGCCACCTTAAAAGTTTAAAAATTTTAAATACTTCCGAACATTTTTGAAAAAAACGAACTTTCGCGATTTCACTTTTAATTCTTTATGACGTCTATTTAAATAGATGAAACAAAATAAATTTAACATTCTCATCGCTACTTTTTCTGTTCTACAAGACAGTGTTATTAGATTTGCACACCGACGTTTTGTGCTTGAGCTGCCATCATCAACTTTGTTTTTTTTATACGGACCCGGATTTTTTATTATGTATTTTAAGAGCTTTTAGGATCCCAAAACTAATGATGTATCACACTCATTTTATTGTTTTTCTACCAAAAATCTATTATCTGCCTCTCTTTCTAACACATGGTTTCTTATAGAAATTGCCATTAATATGCATTTTTCGAATAAATGCGATACATCATTGGTTCTGGAATTTCAGGACCTCTTAAAATCCAAAATAAAAAATCCAGGACCGTATTTAAAAAAACAAAGTTGATAATGGCAGTTTAAAGACGAAACATCGGAGTGTAAATTTAACAACACTATTTTATAGAACAGAAAAAGTAGTTATTGAAACGTAAAATTTATTTTGTTCCATCCATTCAAATAGAGTCATAAAAAAATAAAAATTAAGTCGCGGTTTTCTTCAAAAGTCTTTGGCCGTATTCGAAATTTTCTAGGTGGCATTTTAATCAGCATCAAAATGGGCAACTTTGCTTTAATTTAACCGACCTCGTATCTCTTCAGGTTTCCGATAGTGATGAGCAAAGCAAGACCAAGACCAAGACCGGGCTAGTCTTGGTCTTGGTCTTGCAAGTCTGGTCTTGTAGTTGGGCTTGCAAGCCCAAAGAAGGTCTTGGTCTTGGTCTTGGTCTTGCACCACCCTCTCTTGGTCTTGGTCTTGGTCTTGCTGCAAGAGTCTTGCTGGTCTTGCTTTTTTGATAGTAATAATTTAAACTAAGCAATCTTTAGAAAATATATATTTTTTAATACTTTCAAATAAATAAACATGGAGACTATATTTTTTTGTTTTAAAATTTTAAAATATACCAATTTTAACCCTTACATTTAAATTATTTGATTAAAAGGATATTTTAAATGTAGGGTTTTTTTTATTTATAGCGCTTCATTTTAGTGATGAGAAATATTTAAATTTTCTTTGAAGAAGCATATAAAATTACAATAGTGAGTACTCTGAGGGCAGAAAAAAACTCTTAATTTCAACCAGAGTGAAATTGAATGAAAATGATTCTGATATGTAAACATTGGTTTCCCAATTAAAAAAAAAAGGTATTTAGAAAGCTTTTCAGTTTCAAATAAACTTTCTATGTTCAAATTAGTCAAACATTTGGCGTACAA
>JAHBCN010009396.1:30000-35135 GCA_019359885.1 Listronotus oregonensis
TCAAGGCCAACTGAGAAAATATTTGTTTTTTTAAATAAATAAGGTTTAAACTGTTAAATTATAACATGTTATACATTTTAAAAAAATAAAAACCCCCTTTTTTTGGTTTTTTCACAAAAATTTCCCAATTTTGGGTCCCATATTTTAAAAATTTTTTGTTGGAATAAAGACAAAAACCCGAACTTTAAAAATTAAAAAATTTCTTACCCGGTTTAAAATTTTTAAAAAAAAATTGGGTTTAAAAAAAATTTACGTTTTGAAAAAATTTTCAAAATTATAAAAAAAAATGGCCCCCCCTTTCAAAATTAAAATTTTCGAAAAAAAAGGGGTTTTTTAAAATTTCCAAAAAAACCAAATAAAAATAAAACCAAATTAAAAAAAACGGGGATTTAAGGGAAAAACATAAAAATTGTCCAAAAACCTTTTCCCCAAACCAAAAATTTTTATTCCTATATTGGAATTTTAAAAAATCCCCAAAAACAAAATTCCCCCAAATTTTGGGGAAAAAAACCCTTTTAGGCCCTGGCCGGCCGGTTAAAAAATTTTTTCCAAAACCTTTGTTTAATAACCGGGGGGAAAAAAAAGAACTAAAAAAGGGGTTGCCCTTTTTAAAAGAGGGGAAAATTAAAAGGGGAGGCAGTGGAAAAAAAAAAGTTTACAAATTTGGGCCTTTTTTTTTAAAAAAAACAAAAAAAAAAAAAAGGGGAAAACAAAAAACAAAAATGTTTTTCAAAATGTTGCTTAAAATTTGGCCCCCGTTTTGGGAAAAATAAAACTTAAGAGAAAAAAATATTTAATGGTTTAAAAATATTTTATTTCCAAAACTTAAAATTTCCAAATTTTTCAAATTTCCCAAAGGAAAAATTTTAATTTAAAAAAATTTCCATTTTAAAAAAAATGTTATACATTGTTAAATTAGTTTTTAAAAATTTGGTTCACAAAAAAAATTTAAAATTTTTTCCCTTTTAAAAAAAAAATATTTTTTTCCCCAAACTGAAAAAAAAAATTACTAAAAAAAAAATCCTAAAATTTATATTTAAAAAAAAACTTTTAAAAATTTTTAAATTTAAAAAATTAAAAAAAAATTTTGGCCCAAAATTTTTTTTTAAAAAATATTTAGGGTTTTTAAAAATTTTTCCAAAAACCCCCTTGGGGGCCCTTATAAATTTTTTTAAAAAAAAAATTGGGGTTCCCAAAACCCCTTTTAAAAAATTTTAAGGTGGGTTTTTAAAAATTTTCCCCCCCAAAAAAACAAAAAGGGGGGTCCATTTTTACGGGGGGCCTAGGGGGAAACCCAAAAAGGCCCTTTAAACTTAAAAATTTAAAAAACTGATTAAAAAAAAAGTTTTAATTTTTCCCCAACAAATTTTTTACCACAATTTTTTTCCAAAATTTTAAAAATTTTTTTTTCTATTCTTTTAAACCGGTTTTCCCAGGAAAAAACAAAATTTTCAAATTTTTTTTGGGGTGTTTTCGGGAATTTGAAATTGGGGAAAAAATTAAACCTTTTTTTTCCACCCCCCACAGAAATTTTAAATTTTTGGTCCAGAACAAAATTTTCCCCGGGTTGAACCTTCTAGGGAAAAAAAATGTCATAAGGTGACTGTGTTACTTAATATAATGATAAAAGAAACCTAAATAAACTGAAAGAAAAATTGTCAAAACGCTATGTAAAAAATAAACAGCCGCCTAAGGGCTTTTAAAGTTCCTAATTTAAAAGTTGTGTCCATTTTTGAATATTAAGAATAAATCAGAAGCTTTTTAAAGGACAGGATATTATACATAAAAGAGGTTAGATTTTTCCATATAATCTAAATCTATCATAATATACAGGGTGTTCTATTTAACATAAGGTAGTTGACGTACTACTTCCTGAGCTTTAAAAAATATTTAAAATTTAAAATTTTTTCCCAATAACGTCACGACGTTTTGACTTTATTAAATAACTGGCGAAACATTCCATCAAAGAGTCTTTCTTTTTTTTTAATTCTACAACAGAGCACTCCACGCTAAACTTTGTTTTAATATAATTCCAGGCATCAGCCACTTTTTTTTCTATTCTTATGTTCTGGAATCTGTTTCCAAATTGCAGGTTCATTTTCATATAATTGTATAAACTCTAACTTAACTTGTTGCTCCATTCCATTTCAGCAAAAAAAAAACAAACAACCCGCCACCAATGCAATACACAACGAACTGGGGGGTGCGCTAAAGAAAAAACATATAAACAAAGCCGTAGCCTGGGAGCGACCCCGGTTAACTACGCGGCACTTCGCCGTACTACGAGCTTCTTTCATTCGTGCCAGTTTACCGACACCTGGAAAAAAGACGAAACGAATTTTGTCGGTAGGGGTTTCCCCCCACGCGAATAAGCTCGAATACCCAATGTTCGCCGTACCGTAGGGCACCGGGGTTTAAAAAAAAATAATTACGCAATTTATGTTTTTAAATAAATCTAAGGCAATCAAGAACAGGTTAACTTATATCTACAGTAAAAATTCGCATTTTAAAAACTTCCGGGATTGGGAGGGGCGAGGGAGTTGAGCCAAATCTCACGACATCTCACCAAAGGGAGAGAAGGGGGCCGAAATTCGTCTTAAAATTTAACACCCCTTATTTTGGAAAAGAGAGATTTTTCGACATATGTTAATACAAGCTTTTTTCATAAAAACACTTGCGGAATCACCCCATTAAATAATTTACATTACATAGGAAACACCCTGTATAAACATCTTGTTTGAGTGTTAAAACGAAATAGTCCCTCTTTTAATTTTTTTATATATTAGCTAAGGATGTATAAAAATTATAAAATAATACCTTTCCAGGATACAAAACCCTATAATGAATAGAGAATTTAGATTTGGTAATCCCGATGTGTTAAAGATATTATTTAATATATTTAGGAATTAAAAAGTGATTGTTTTCAATTTATTAAAAATACATAACAAAACTAATGAGTATAAGATTTATGAAGGTTTTTGCTATTGAGATAATGACTGTCATAAAAGGATATGTTATTGTCTCTTATAAATTTACCTAAAAAAGAAAAAAAAAAAAAAACTTTGCTTATTGAACGGTACTTTGCATTTTTTGTAAACAATACCACAGTCCAGCAATAAAGTTTTTTTTTTCTCTAAAGTGTCCGTTTTGTTCCATCACGTAACACTTTTTAGAGGCATACATTATACATGTTATAATTAAAGACCCAAATTGCTTTTATATTAGATGTAAAACGAATAGAGAAAGTGATCCTTGACAACAAATAACAACATAACAAATGCAAAATTTGATTAAAACTTTGTAAAGTTACGAAATTATATAAACTTACATGGTTTACAACGATTTAGGACTCTTCAGAAGTAAACCAGAATATGGCGCTAATAACTCGAGTATAACCCTTTGCTTAACTTTAAAAAATAAATTATTTGGTCCAGAAGGACGATTTTGGTTAAAATTTGTAAGATGGACATTCTGTCTGTCTGTAACTAAAATATTGCCATAAAAATGATGAACTTATAACGAAATATTTTTATAAAAGTTAAGGCTTTTCTTTTTTATAAACTATTTTAAAATAAAACAAAAAAGACAAGTTTATTACACACCCTTTGCAATGGATAAAGATAAAAATAGGTATTCTCTAACATAATTAATGACAAACATATATAATGTTATCTCAGTTTCTCAACCGCTGTGTTCACACGTCGTTGTCGTGGTTGGGCTCAGTAGGATCTTTTGGAACAGTTGCTGGTTATCGGCAACTCTTGTTGCCACCGTATGAAACGGGATCTGAAGCTAAGATGAACACAAGGCTTAACTCAAGGTGTTAGCATACCGTGCTGATGAGTGAATGACATGCTGTGCCTTAAACAGGTATCTCCAACGGTGCCTCTGAGATACAGGGCGACCTCTCAGAGTATTTAGCCTTCCTGCGGTAATGCGGGGCTCTGCCGTGGTGGACTATTACTTCCCTTGCTCCAAACAGAAAGCGGACAGAACCGCTTTCATAAGGTTTGTTCCAACAAGCATCCGGTATCGTTTCGAAATCGTTTTTGAACTATTTTTTTGGTGCGCTTCAACGCATGCGCGGACTTAAAATAGTTTCGTAACAGTACGAAAAGTAACAAACGTTGGATCGCTTTGCGGATCGTTTTTGGGACTGTCAAATCAAAAGGTCAAATGTCTTTGAATTTTTTGTTTTGAAAATATAACCCTACTTTTCTACTTATTATTTTTATGATCAAAGTTAGCAAATATCACTCATAATATCGTCACTCATCTTTAAAGATAATTAAATTTAATGATGTGCTTAAGAGGTGTAAAAATTAATGCTTTTGAATGATTAAACAAGCAAGGAAATAGGAAATGCTAAAGCACGATGCATGCTAGTCGCTAAATAACAGTAAATATATGAAGATGAAAGATGAAACATGAAACAGCTGTTAAAAATCAAAAATCCAGTGCCAAGATGCTCAATGCGCAAGTCAACCCAAACAGTTTTTAATTTAGGCCATGTATCGAAATTACCGTTCTGAAACCGTAACATAAACGATCCCAAGTTTTGTTGGTACACAAACAGGATCGTCCGATAACCGTCACGTCTCTGTTGGAACGCACTTACATCACTACGCATGAGCGTGATCGTTCGGTGATGGTTTTTCGTCGTGTTGGAACAAACCTATAGGAAAAAAGTGACAAAGGTGCGCTGACCGAAACGGATAAATTCGTATCGAGAGGTACCACTCAAGGTCACAGCGACAAAGGTGCACCGAAAGGGTGAATCTTCGAAAGGTGCCTGAAACACAGCGTTGCACGGGGAAGGGCTTATCCATCCCGAACAAACAGGTGCTTAGGAAGGATCCCTGAATCCAAACAGAAGGCGGACAGAACTGCCTTAATAGGGAAAAAGGGTTCTCTGGCTTTAAACAGAATGCGGATAGGACCGTTTTTATAGGGTAAGGCCGGGGATACGGCCTCAGAAAGACATCTGGTTCCTGTAACAAGGACCTGGTAGCTACCCACGTCATTAGACCGGGAGAGGAGGGCATGATGGATCTGATCGTCTGTCGTCATACTCTCCAGGAGACAGGGACACCAAAACACATCAGAACACATATTGTGCTCGTGTCCGGTAGCGA
>JAHBCN010009397.1:0-35287 GCA_019359885.1 Listronotus oregonensis
AAGAAACCATATTCGATAAATAAATCATGCTGAAAGCTTGAAAACACAACGAAGAAAATAAAAAGTACTTTCGTAATGTGTTTATAATTCCAGTTTACCAAACTGTAAACACCCTCTTTAAGTGATACATTTTCTGGTAATGTATATCTTAGCGTCAAACACTGATATCTGTCACATCCTGAAATGACTAGTCCTAAGTGGATTGTCGGCAAACAGCGTAAAAACCTTAATTTACTAATAATAACTAACCATTTAGGTATTCCTTGTAGTGCCTAGGCAAACAATGAATTAGAAATGATTATTACGCTGTTTTCCTAAATCGAATTTACGCAATACACTAAATGACTGAATAGTTCGTCAAACACTGTTTTAATAAGGCTATTACACTGTTTGCCGGCAATACATATATTGACTAGTCATTTTATGAAATGACGGATTTCACTTTTTATCGTCGACATATATACCACAAAAATCTAAGAAAGACGAAGGCGAATGCCTGAAAAGGAATACTTAAAAAAGTTCCTTTACTTAGAATAAATTTTGATTTATTCTCTCCCAATTTGTTTAATATATTTTTTGACGATATATTATTATATGGCTCAGTTTATTGAAAATGCAACGCTGTTCCCAATTTCGTGGGATAAATAAAACGATTAAAATTGCGGTGTCTATTTTCTGTAGGAGACAGATGATTAAATTCGTCTAAAATTAACTGTTAATTGCAATTTTAAACTTGTGTTAAGTCATGCCGCCGAGAGACTCTCCGGGTCTCTCGACCAGAATCTTAACGCACAATGACACATAAATTATGCTGACTTTATACAGGCTGATAAGGTCGTCCTCCGGCGATATCTCGAAAACCCCTCATCGCATAGCTTTCGGAAAAAATATATTTATAGTAAACCCAGCCTTGAGAAAATGCTGGAAATTATTTTCAAGTTTCTAATTTCACCGCCAGAGGGCGTAAAAGTAAGAACAAAATTAAAAACACGGATTATTTACAAATATGCCATATTAACTTATGTCGTTGATAGTTTTCCCACAAACTATGTCAAATTAGGAAACTTTTTTCTTTTAAGCGTTTTTCTTTAACCTGTCAAATATAGGAAAGGGGGAGGAGCTTAACCGATTTTAATAAATTAGGTCTCGTTTGAAAGAGCTTTTATCAGGGCTTAAAATAAAATATTGGTGTATTTAATTTATTTTTTTGTTTTATCCCCAGAGACTGATTTGTGTCAAAGTTATAAATTTTGTCAATCTTTTTGAAAAATTTAAATACAATGGTATTATTATAAGCCCATCAAAAAAGACCATAAAAAATAAAAAAAGAACTGATGAAAACTGCATTTCGACATCTTATTTAGTTCTCGACTTATTGCCGAAAAACTGCATTACTCGTATTCTTTTCTATTTTAAGCTGTCAGATAAACAACTCGGCGTTTTTATTATTTGTCAAACCTGATAATTTTAAATTTAGTTCTTGTTTATCGCAGTTTATCGTTTTTATTATTAAGTAATAGTGTTAGTAATTGTTATTAAGTAAAATTAAATAATGCCTTATTTAACCACCGCACCGAGGCATACGATATGCTCACCGTTAGTGATGAGCAAAGCAAGACCAAGACCAAGACCGGGCTAGTCTTGGTCTTGGTCTTGGGGAATGGTCTTGGTCTTGCAAGCCAAAGGAAGGTCTTGGTCTTGGTCTTGGTCTTGCTGCAAGAGTCTTGCAGGTCTTGCTTTTTTTTGGTAGTAATAATTTAAACTAAGTAATATTGAATAAAATATATTTTTTTAATACTTAAAAATACCTAAAGATGGAAACTGCATTAAAATTATAAAATATGACAATTTTAACCTTACACATACGTTTGAATTATTTGATTTAAAAGCATATTTTAAATGTAGGGGTTTATTTATTTATGCTCAATTTTTAGTTGAATTTAGACACAACCTGTTTTTATACATTTAGTGGCACATAGAAACATTTTGGTGATAAGAATTATTTAAATTTTCTTTGAAAAAGCATATAAAATTAAAAGAAATACAAAACTATGTACTGTGTGAGCAGAAAAATAAAACTTTTAATTTCAATCAGATATAAAATTTTCGTGAAAATGATTCTAATATGTAAACATTGGTTTCTGATTTTAAAAAAAGTTATTCAAAAATCTTTTCAGTTCATGCGAACTTTTTATCTTTTTAATTAGTTAAACATTTGCCGTACAAAGTTTGTACAAATAGTTTATAAACATTCTGCATATACAAGGTGGCTCAATACTGTGACAAAGCTCGATATCTCCAAAACCCGTTCGTCATGGTGAAAAACTAAATACGAAAAAATCATAGAAAAAAGGACGTAAGATGTGAAATTTTTTTCTTTCCTAGAGTTTTCCAAGAATCCAGTGCCACTCAAGAAAACTCCCTTATTTTTAGCTTTTTACCTAAAATATAAAATTTATGACATATATGCTGTAAAATTGTTAAACTGTCACATAAAAACAATATCAACGTAGAATGGTTTTCAAATATAATTTTCGGTTTTGATAAAAATGAGGTCATTATTTACGTCAAAACCGGAAGTGGTTTTTAAAATTCTTTTGTATAAAAATTTTTCCTATATGACATGAAAAATATATTTTTTTAATAATTCCTCTCTTTTACATTTATATCTTAGTTTTCAGAAGCAATCTAATGGTGCCACTTCTTACAGTGTAGAACAGAAATAATGTTTTTCTGGATTTTGAAAATTTTTAATCCACCCTGTAAGTGGCAACACTTAGCTAATAAAAAAAAAAACATTTGGAATATGAAACTTAGTTTCAGCTTCTATAACTTTTGTATTCCTTGCTTTTCTCCGTCGTGAACGGTTTCGGAGATATCGTGCTTGGTCGGACCATTAAGTCACTCATTAAATAATCCCTTTTTTTGACAGTTCTCGCCACAATTTTCTCATTTCTGTATGAAATACCTCTGTATATTGAATAAAAAAATTAAATATAATAATATTTTAAAAAAAGTTGCAGAAGTGCAAGAGTGCACTCTTCGGTCTTGGTCTTGGTCTTGGTCTTGCAAGCGAAATGGCGGTCTTGGTCTTGGTCTTGCTGCAAGACCAAGACCAAGTCCGCAAGACCAAGACCGGTCTCGCTCATCACTACTCACCGTTTATTTTAAAAATTTTCAAAATGCCTCTATTACTGCAAGACAATATGCCATAAGATATTCCGAAAGACGGTATTTTAAAAAAAATGTGTTTAGACGTTTGGCAACCCATTTAAGAGAAACTGGCAATGTGCATCCTATTCCAGCACAATGAAAATATAATTAGCCAGAGCCCGTAGATAATAAATCAGCTATTATTATCCACGAACCGTTTAATTATGAATGCTGTTATTAAATTGAGGATAAACAAATAATAAGAAAATTATTAATATAATTAAATATTCGTAAAAAAAATAGTTTTTGCTGTCATGGCATTCTCGATAACGAGTAATGCAGGTTTTCGGCAATAAGTCGAGAATTAATTAAGATATTGAAATGCGGTTTTCACCAGTTTCTTGACTTTTTATGCTCTTTTAAATGGGTTTATTATAATAATACCATTGTATTTAAATTTTTCAAAAAAAAAAATGACAAAATTTGTAACTTTGACACATATCAGTTTCTAGGGACAAACAAAAAAATAAATTAACTACATCAATATTTTATTTTAAGTCCTTTAAAAGAGACCTAGTTTATTAAAATTGGTTAAGTTAAAGTTGCTTAATTTTTTTCAAATGTACTTTTGCTTCTCCCCCTTTCCTATATTTGACAGGTTAGGGAAAAACGCTTAAAAGAAAAAAGATTTTTAATTTGACATAGTTTGTGAGAAAACTATAAACGACATAAGTTAATATGGCCTAAAATTTAAATAATCCGTGTTTTCAATTTCGTTCTTAGTTTTATGCCCCCTAGCGGTGGAATTAGAAACTTGAAAGTAATTTCCGGCATTTTCTCGAGTCTGGTTTTACTAAAAATATTTTTTCTACTAGCGTGTGGAAAGCAGCACTTTTCCGCACGCAATTTAGTTCACGCACTAGTGCGGAAAAGTAAACCCTTGCAAATTTCCCACTTAAACAGGTACTTTAAATGTTTTTAATTCTGAAGTTTGACTTAGTATAATTCTATTATTGGCATAGTTTTCTTTTATTTGTACAAATTAGGTGTAAAATCAACGAAATATTCACTAAAAATTAATATTGTTTTAAAAACATTGTTTCAAACATCCTGGTATATATTAAACTTGCTTGTCAGATTTTTAATTTTGACCGGTGCCGGTGTCCATATTATAAAAGATCAAAGTCATTAAAAGTCATCGATAATTAAAAGTGTCTTTAGTACATTCTGATCAGTATCGTCGATCTTGAATAAAAAACGTTTCCCATGGAGTCTTCTGACGAGGAATTACCTGAATCCATTCTGAAAGCAGCCGAAATAGCAAATTTAGATTTGTTGCCGTCCAAGTCGAGGCACAGGTATGAGAAAGAATATACAGCATTTACAAGCTGGTGTGGCGAGAAAAAAAATCAAAAGTATGAAAGAAGAAGTTTTTATGGCATTTTTCGCGGAACTTGCTAAAACATGTAAACCCAATACCTTATGGTCAAGGTATTTCATGTTAAAAAGTGTCATTAAGATCGAAAAGAACATGGATTTTAGCAAATAATTTAAAGTTCATTTTGAAGAAGCAAAATGTGGGATTTAGACCCAAGAAGGCCAAAATTTTCTTGAAAGATGAAATATCAAAATTTATTAATGATGCTCCAAATGATGTCAATCTAGCGATGAAGATAGCTAAAATTTTTGGACTAGCTGGTGCGTGTCGTCGAGAAGAATTGATGAAAATTAGCATTGATGATATTGACGATAAGGGGAACCTTTTAATTGTAAATATTCCAGACTCCAAAAACCATTCTAGTCAAAGTTTTTTCATTTCCAAGGAAATTGAAAATGGAAAATATCTAGCTTTGTATAGAAAGTATTCCAGTTTACGAAAGCCCGAAACACCACACAGAAGATTTTTTGTTAATTACAAAAAAGTTTGGGTTGTACTGTCCAGTGCATAGGAATAAATACTTTTTGGCAAGATGCCCTCTGAAATAGCTGCCTATTTACGTCTTCCAAACCCAGAACTTTACACGGGACATAGCTTTCGCCGTTCCTCAGCTACAATGATAGCTAATTCTGGTGAAGGCATAACGAATATTAAAAGACTTGTAGGTTGGAAGTCATCATCTGCTGCAGAAGGCTACCTAGAAAGCTTTACAAGTTTGAAGAAGGACTTATCCAACAAAATATTATCCCAAAACTTATCTACCTTTGAACACAGCAAAACGCACTCAAGGCCCATTGTACCGTCTTCTAGCAAGCAACAATGTGTCTCTGTTACCTGTAACGACGACCTACTTTACTTACAAATAGCTTTATTAATTACATACATATTTACAATACTTCCTAAGACTACTTGTGTACATACAATATATTTACAAAGCATAAACACAAGTACATACAATACAGGTTACAATCTCGAGTGCCTTCGCAGGCTTTGAGAATGGGCGACAACCGGGTGAGGGTTGGGGCTGGTGGAAACCCTAGGTAGTGGAGAAGTATTGGTTTCGGGATAGATAGCATTTTCCGATCAGTGATCTCACAAATGTTATTAGGCATTGGTTCTACTAAAAGCTTAGGAAAATTTTATTAATTGAGTTATATTTAGCATATTGTATTTTAAAAGAGTTGCTGGGAAAAGTACCCAAAAACCCAGCTTGTTTTGTAACGACGACCGGTTCAATTGCACCTCAACGGCAATCTCCAACTCCGCAACTTACCCACAACAACTTGCCTCTGCGATTCATTTGCAAAATGCTACCAACTGTTCTTTTACGATTAATGTTGTTAATAATAATAAGTAGTAATGGTAAAAATAAATATTATCTAATGGTTGTTTTGATTGACTTTTTCCACACACTCGTAGAAAAAATATTGTACCTAACACGCACGAAAAGTGTCTTTTCCACCCTTGACGGCTTACCCGAACTCCGCTTCGCGTCGTTCGTGTCGTGCGGAAAAGCATCACTTTCCGCACTTGTTAGGTAAATAACTATTTTCCGAAAGCTATGCGATAAGGGGTTGTCGAGATATCGCCGAAGGACGACCTTATCAGGACACCCCATATAAAAAAATAATTTTTTACTCGAAATAAAAATTGTACTTGTATTATCAAAATAGAAAATGAAAGCTGTTTGGTTCAATATATGCATAATTTTATTAATAATTATATGTAGTAGGTACAAATTAGTAATTTACGTCCTTAATTTAAACTTTTAGTAGCTAAATATACATTTGACCTTCGGAAAGAGTGTTACGTGTGGGATACACGTATGGTTGTGTTCTGCAAAAAGTTTACAAGTTGCATTAAGCTTTATTTTTATGATATAATTCGCAAAATGGTATTCATATGAGAAAAAGCTGTATCTTAGTTTCATATCATAGGCGTATACAATATGTAAACACGATTTAATTGAATTCAATATGTTTACGACGTTGTAGATATGTTCTATTTTACTGTGGGGAGATTCATGTCTCAAAAAGTCTCGTAAAAAGTTTTAAAAAATAACTACAGTTTAGAACTTAGAAAACCCCCAAAAAATTAGAATACTTATCTACGTTTTGGTGGCAAGACCACCACCATTTTCAAGATAAAATTATACTAAAAATAATTACTGAAAATTAAATAATGATGATATTTAAAATTTTAAGACCTTTTGGTCAAATTTAAGGTGCAATTAAAGAAATAGGATTATTTCGACAGACAAATTGCTAACGCAAAAATTAAAAAAATTATTGTCTTATCGACAAAACATAAACTGCATAGTAATTATTCTTTTTAAATTATAAATTACCTAAGGCTCTCGAAAAGAATTTAACTTAAAATATTAAACTTTTCCCTTCCTATCTTTCTTTTTTATTTAAATCAATATTTTATCAATACTTAAAAAAACCCCTATACGAAATTTGGGCATGATCCGCAAAAATTTTGAAAATATGGTTTTTAGTCTGTTTTCTGAGGTTAGAAAAAAACTACAATTGCTATCCTAATTCTGGTCGCCAATTTGAATTCAATAGATCTTTTTTCATAAAAATGTAAAGTTGGATGTAAAAAAAGGTTTTTCCAGTTTTTCCTAGTTAATTTTTATAAATTTTAATTATTTATCAACAGTTTTTTAAGGTTAGAAAAAAATGGTAACGCCATGGCGGAATTTTGACCCCGAATTCATCATCAGAACGAAAAATGACTCTAAAAAACATATGTCCCAAACCCCCTTTTGTGTGGCTGTGTAATTTTTTGTTTATTTAAGTAACCAATTAAAAAAACATATTTAATACCTGAAGATATGCCTTAGATTGGAGAAAATCTATTTTTAAAAAAGTAGTCTTTGACTGACCAGCAAGATACAAATATTTCTGTTTTCTTGGATACGCGGTTTATGGCTGAATAAGATAATATATAAGAAGGTATTTTAATCCTGCAATGCATGATAGGAAATGTGCCAAGCGGTCGCGCCGCGCCGCCGCGAGTGTGTCTGGCACACTAACTGGCCTCTAAAGTATTTTTATCCATACTCCCTCAATAATAAAAAATAGGATGAAAATACTTTAGTGTGCCAGACACATTGGTGGTGGCGTGACCGCTTGACGCATTTCCCATCATGCATTGCAAGATTGAAATACCTTATTATATATTATCTTAGAGCTGAAATAAAACTTTTTTGTTTGTAAACATTGTAATGTGTGAGGTTAATATTTTGAACTCATTTTTACCTCTTATGTAGTTACAAACAGCACATTTAAACATAGCCTAGCTTGGTAAGAAATATTAAACTAAATAAAAAAATATATTGAAAGACTTAGGGTCTTTGTTTGTCTTATATTTCAGGTATTTGCTTTTATCCCTCTTAGTTTTTATTGTATAAACATTAACAGGAAATGAACTAAGCACTTAAGGCTAAAAGTGTTTACAATTCGGTAAGTTGGAATTATAAACACATTATGCGTTTTTATTTACACTCGTTAAACCTTTAGGATTTTAGGGTGATTAATATATTTCGTATAGTTCCTTAAACATACTCCTTTTTCGTAGAAATTGAAGTGGGCATAATTTCAAATATGTTTAAAGTAAGCTATAAAACTAAACTATATTTTAAATACTCTAAGCTTATTATGTTCATGCATTCTCTTTTTTATTTAAATCAAAAAAACAAGCTACTAAAAAGACAAAAAGCTTTAAAAAAGGGCAAACATACTACTTTTTAAAAATGTACGGAAGTCCAAAAAAAATTTACTACCTACCTCCAAAAATAAAATTATAAAACTGGTACCTAAATACAATGGATTTAATTAAAATCTTCCTCCTTTCATTAATTGTTGTCCATTTAAAAATAAAACTTGTAGTCTAAGAGCCATAATGAAGGCAGACAATTTTAGCGGTTCTGATGTCACAGCAGACACTTTTAAAGATTCCAAAAAATTTTAATTTTGAAAGTATTTGAACAAATCTGAAATGTTTGTATGTTATTTATTAAACTATCTTAAACTTATATTAATTCTGACAGTCATTTTTTTCGGTTCCAAAAACCAGGCAGACAGCGCAATCTTTTGTCCAGCGCGTGCATACTTACGTGCATAATATTAACTTTTACACCCTTATAATCTGTTTACCATTAATAATAGGCAAATAAATTTGGAAAATTATAGAGTATACACGTAAACTAGCACACTTATGGTATTAAAATGGGCAATGAGGAAAATAGGCTCAATTTAAGACGATAATTAATACAGAATTATTATAGAAATATTACAAGTAAAATAATTGAAACTCCTATACCTACATATTTTTAATTAATTTATACCAAAATGTCAATTTATTTAAAGAAAACATTAATTTAACACACAGAGGGTTAAACTCTAACAAAGTGGATGCAAACCCTCTGATTTTGAATGGGGCGAGAGGTGTTGCCAGTGATATATATTAACTACAAACATTTAAAAATGTGATAAAATAATATAGGTACAAAATTACTAGATGTTTACGTTATAAGTCCGGCAAATGAACTTCTACAGTAGGAGTAAGATGTTTAGTCACAAGGCGTGGAAAGAACAGAGTCTGGAATTTCGAAACGAACACTGTAAAGGTTTTTCGGACGAATAATGAACAATATTTTATTTTATACCGTACTGTCAAATTTATATTTTGAAACTAATACCTTATTTTTAAGGTGGCCGTCTGGATGCGCTGGCGCAGGCATTTTATACAGTGGCTTTATACTTTATACAAGACGGTGGCGACAAAAAACCCTAGCCCCGCCCAGCCGCCATGTTGTGGCAAAGGCCGCGCACTTTAAATGGGTTTTTGGCGGTGAAAATTAAAAATTTTTAATATGTTTTTAAAGGACCTAAAAAAAAAAGAAATTTTGTATCATTGCACAAAAACTCGAATTATATCAAAAAAACAAATTTTCAGGATTTTTCAAATACACTTCTGGAAAAAAAAAAATTATTTTGGTTTTTTCTTTTTCAAAATTTGAATGTGTGGGATTAAAAAAAAATTTGTATTATAAAAAAAACCCAAAAAGTAAATGCCCCATTAATAAAAAAATATTTTTTCCTTTTTTGGACTAAAATTTTTTTGTCAAAATTACTTTTTCGTTTATATCTCCTTTATTATTTATCTTATCAAATGTTTTTTAAAACTTTTTTCTGAAATTGAAAAGCTTTTTTTTTTGTTTCATAAATTCTTTGTATTTCTTATAGTTTATATAGTCGTAGCCCAAACATTCCGTGTGGTTTCTCCCGGTAAATGTACTGGTCGGTTATTTGGGTTTCTCGATTTTTTTATTTGACCTCAGATTCGTGTTTAGCGGAAAAAAAACCCTGAAAACCCTAGTCAAAACCACTTTTTGTGGACCCTGTGTATTTATTTGAAAAAAAAAGTTCAAGAACCAATTAAATTACTTAGTTTTCACAAAAAAAAACTGCATTAACAAGGCTCTTAATGTAACTCAGGGAAAAAGGGTTTGGAAGGGAAAAAAAAACAAAAATATATCTAATATTGTTTTTTTTAAAAAATTTTTATTATAAAAACAATATTAAATCAACAAATTGCCAGCTATAGATTTACTAGCTGTTTTCCACGCCTTTGCTTTTTTTTAATTTATTTTCAATCTAAATTTAATAAATCTTTTAATTATCTTTTCTTTTAAATTTGACATTGGGAGATTATTTCCAAAGAATCATTTCCCCGAAAAATTTTCAAATTTTCATTTTGAGAGGATACAATTTTAGATTTTCTAAAAAAACTCTCCACACAAAAAATAAAAAAAAAATTTTATTACAAAAAAAAAATGAATGCTCCCCAAATCGCAATTAATGTAAATTTTGTAAATTTTTTTAACACTGGAATTTGAAACAGCATTCAAACAAGTTTACATGTATTGGGGTTTTTTTTTTACTTTTTAAGTATAACCACACACATTGTACATTTAATTTAATTCCCCGTGACTTAGTTATACACAGGGTTTTTTTATTTCTGTAGGTAACTGAACAACATCATATTTTTGGTTTTGGGTTTCCCTTTAATAGTGTCTAAAAAACCCGAAAAAAAACCCCATCATCTTCATCATAACTGCCTGTACTAAAAATTTTTTAAAAATTGAGACACACAAATTAGTTTTAAATTATTTTTTTGCACAGCATTAGGAACAAGCTGTTTACTTCTTAATACACAAAAAAGGTTTTCCAAACAATCCTGTGAAAAACGACTGGTTAAAACAAACTGATATTCTTTTTTTCTAGGGGCTTGCCTGAATTCTAAAATTGATTGGGTAGAAATAAGAACACCACTTTGTGAAGACTTCCCAGCTTTTTTTACCCAAATTCCCTGTTTTGAAAATAAGTCCATGAAATCTTTTAAAAGTAATAAACTCATTTATGTTTTAAAATTAAAATTTTCTAGAGCACATGTGGGATTTTTGATCATAATTGAAAACTTTTCAATTTGGTCTAAAAACCAAGCTGTGGTTAGATACGCAGGCTTTTTTCTTCTGATAAGAACTTTAAAGCCTACTTACGATGACTCACAACGTTTGTTGACTGAATTTCTTTCATTTGGGTAAAATGTGTTGGAATCTTCTTCAGATAATTTGGGTGCTAATTTAAAAGTGTGCTTTTTGATAAGAGAAGTTCAAAATATGTTCTGATAATACATCTCGCGTTGGCAAATCTATTTTCGGCAATATTAACAGGTATTCTGATAATTTTGTTGGTAACTAGCATGGTTTAATGTTTTTAAATAAATGGGGTATATCAGCAAAGATATAAAATATTTGTCTGCATGGGATGGATGGGGGATTTTGCAATTAATTGGTGAATGTCTACCTGCGGAAATTCCCCAACTTTTCCAAAGTGCCTGATTGCAAGAGCCCATACCCAGATGTCACACTTAATATTTTTAAATTTTTAAAATCTTCTGCATTTTGAAATATGGACTTGATTATTTTTGGAAGACTGAGCCATTTACAGAATTGCCAGTAAAATAGTACGCAACCACCTGTTTCCAACGTGTTGTAACACCACCAAGCATAAAAACCAATACATGGGTTGCCATTCCTGTGTGTTCAGGTAGTTTTAAATCTCCGAAATATTTGTTCAAAAAAGGTATCAAATCCCTTTTCCCTGGAGTGATTGCCATTTCACCCAGCACTAGCACACAATCTCTTTCATGTGATAAAAAAGTTTCAATTTTTATTTTTAAAAATTAAAAACCTCATAAAGCACCCCAAAGAATCAAATTTTAATTTTTGTAGCCTTCTTTGAAGAGTCCTTATGGACGGAAATGGAAAACCCTTTAAATTTGGCAGAAATTTTTTGGTTTAAAAACCAAAATTATTTCCACAAAACTTAAAATTTTAATTTTAAAGCATTTTCCGTTATTTTGGTTTTTTCATTGGACCCATTTCCCATTTTAATTTATTTTTTGTTTTTTTGGGACTTTGTCTTTTTTTTAAAGCCATGAATGGTTTTTTGTTTTGGAAATTAATTGCTTGAAATTTTTTATTTTTTTGGTTTTTTTGGTAAAGGGGTTTTGGAAAACTGAAAAGGGGGGTTGGGTCTCCAATTTCTTGACTTTCAATTTAGAATTCCTCAACAATTTTTTGTACTTTTTGACCTTCGCTCTTTCTTTAGAATACATTTTTTCATATCTATTCAGACGAGCTAACAGCTCTGTTTGATGTGAATTTTTGACTTTGAACTGATTGTTGCATTGCAGGGGCAACACAAAATTATCATCCTGAGGTGGACTGTGAAGTAGATGACTGAGGGCAGGTAAATCTGCAGTTGATGTGGATGGTTGGGCCCATAAATCACTGGTAATGTTTACCTCAGTATCCCCCCGTACTATTTCATTAAGTTCCATAGCTTCACCTAAAAAAAAAAAGTTAAATTAGGACTACCTGTATTACACACCTAAAATATTGTAAAATAATATATACACACAGGGAGTGGTAAAATATGGAACAAATTTATTTAAAATTCAGGCGTTTATTTTTTTCTTAGAGACACTTGGACACGTCGATTTTTATTTTTGGCCTTTTTTTTTTTTAATGGTAAATTTATGTGGGCAGGGTCGCCCAAAAATAAGTTACAATCATCAAATTTATTTTTCAAATGAAAACACCTATCTTTTAATGCATTGAAATTTTTTTACATACCTGGAATTGATGCAGAATTCAAAAATAAAATAAAAAATAGGGGTTTCAATTAAAAAAAATAATTTGATGATCGTAACTATTTTTAATACACGATTTGCCTTTAAAAAATCCATGTGTCTGAGATTTTTTTCCCAAAAATAACAAACATTTAAAATTTTAAATGAATTTGTTCTACCGCCGCTTAAAGAATATTTTACTGGGGAAAAAACTTAATTTTATTTAAAAAAAAACGGTTTTTAACAAATTTGAAAATTTTTAAAAGTATCCCCTTTTTGGGGATGGAAATTTTAAGCTAAAAAAAGAATTTTATTTTTATTCTTGAAGTTAAAAATTAAAAAGGCCCCCTTCTAATAAAAACTATTTTGTTAAACTACCAAAAATGGGGGTTTTTAATACAACCATTATTTTTTGGTTTAAAGGGGGCATTTGTTTTTTTTAAAAAAGTGGAAAAAAAATTTGGAAAGAAAAAAAATTTCATTCCTAAAAAATTTCCCAATGAAAAGGGGTTTTAAAATATGTGGGCAAATTTTTCGGAATCCAATGAAAACCAAAAATATTATGACCAATTCCCATAAACTTTTTTTATGAATCCCCACGGAAAAATTTTAAAAGGTTTAAAAAAGACGCCCTGAAAAATTTTTTTGTTTAAAAAAATTTTTAAAATATTAGCGTAAAATATTTAAAATTAAAGAAAGAAAGGGGGGTTCTTAAAATAACCCATTTTTAATCAATATTTTGGGCCTTTTAGTTTGCAACGGAAGCTTTGACAATATAGGGGAATTTTTTGTTTTCCCTGTTGATTAAAGGCTCCACAATATTATTTTTAGATAGCTTTAACCTTAAACTAAAAAAAGGTACTCTTGATTGACATCGATAAAATCAACTGTTTACGAAAAATAAAATATGATTGGTAATTTTTTTAATTATACAGGTGTTTTTTTAATTGTACGTTAATATTAGGAAATCAATTTTTTGGGGCCATTTTGAAGAAAACTTCATATGAACGTATGTCCTAAACGTCTTAACTTTTGAGATACAGGGTAAAATTTTCAAAAATAAATCATTTATTATTAAAACCTGTAATACCACTTTAGATGGTTTAATGAAATTTGGCA
Organism: Listronotus oregonensis; assembly: GCA_019359885.1. Lineage (NCBI taxonomy): Eukaryota > Metazoa > Arthropoda > Insecta > Coleoptera > Curculionidae > Listronotus > Listronotus oregonensis. Next base: position 13,919 of record JAHBCN010009397.1, read on the forward strand.
TATTAGTACTATGTATTAAGAAGCCTTTTAATTAAATTTTTTATTTACCATGGTTTCGAATTTACCTCCTATTTTTGAAATAAAAAATTGCAAAAAAGCTCTATAATAATGTATGCCAATTATTAAATTTAAAGTGGTATTAAAATTTTTATGATTTATTTTTAAAAAATTTTCCCCTTTTTAAAAATTTTAAAGAAATTTTTTTTTTTTAAAATGGACCCCAAAAATTTTTTTTTATTAACGTCAATTTGAAACACCCCCGTATAACAAAAATTCCAACCATGATATTTTATTTCTTTAAAAAGTTGTTTTATTCAATCAAAACTTTTTATTTAAGGGTTAAAAATTAAAAAAATATTGTTAAAAACTATCATACAGGGTGTTAAAAAAATTTATTATTGTGTCAAGTAGTCCGTCCCTAAACTAAATAAGCCAAATATATTTAATGGGTTCATATTAGAAACTTATCTAGTAACCATCATATTAAAAACATATTAAATTACGCCTAGTATTTTAAAGTTATTTAAACAAAAACGTTTTTTCGTATCGTTATGTACTTTCTCCATGGGGGCTCATAGGAAAAAATTAATGGGAACTTGTCATAATATTTTTAGGTTTTCTATTGGTTGAGATGTCCACTATTCTGGGACCTGATAGACATAGTCACACAGTGAGTTCTATTGTGTAGAGTTTTTAAAAAAATCACAAACCCAATTAATATTCTCTTTTGAATGCCCAAATAAAAATGAAACAATTCAAAAATTTAAAATACCAGTTATGGAGTTAACCTCGGGCTCAATTTTTTTGGGATTAAAAATTTTCCCCCCAAATTAAAAGGGGTTTTACCAGCTTTTGGTTTGGGAAAAGAAAAACTGTTGGAACCATTTCCCCTTTCGGGTTTTTCTGTCTTCTCTATTTTTCTCCCACATGTCAAGAGGAAAAATGGACCTAAAATTAAAATTTTAAAGTTAGTATGTATAATGAAAAATCCATTGGTTTTTAAAACAAAAAACCCTTAAGCCTAACAGTCTAGACCAACTTGGGGGGTCATTTATCTACCCAAGAAAAATTTTTAAATTTTCTCTTTCTTTCTGGGAGCCCTCCCCTTATACTGACTTCTTTACAAACACTTACCTCACATAAACACGAAAATCAGTAGGAATCCAATTAGCTCTTCTCATTTTAGTTAACCACTCCTTTCTTCTCACAGGATCTCGCGAAACTTTCATTATAAAACCTTTCTTTGCAGAGGTGGTGCAGTTGACTGCAGCACAACCAGGCATTGTTTCTTTAAAACTGCAAAATAAAACCCTATAGACTGTGGGCAAACTGATATAAGTAACTTTCTGCTTAAGTTAAAAAGCCTTGAATACACACACAAGAATATAATAATCACACAAAATGATAGTTTAATTTTTTTTATTGTATTTTTGTAAGTGGGTTACTTGAAAGAATAAATTGCCAGTTTCACCAAGTATTTTAAGTTTTTTCTTAAGTTCCAAAAAACTGTGATCCCTCAATTTAAAAGGGGAAGCTTAGAGGTATTTGGGTGCAACTGACCATTAAGTCCAAAAAAACTAAATGAATAAAATCAAAACCACAAAATTTAAAATAACCCATAATTTTTAATAAAAATTTCTTTTTTCCCTAAATATGATGATTCACTGACAGATTATTGAGGTTAGGATTTTTTAAATATTCCCTTTTGGGTTATTTAACATGTTTTTAAACTCTTTAAATATGTATTTTTTGGGGAAACTGTGTTTTAAAGTATTGAGTAAGGGATTTAAGTGAAAAATGAAATTTAAAGCAATCTGGAAAAAACCAACATGTAGAAAATAAATATTTTTTTGGAAAAAAATTTTTAAATATTCTCAAAAAATAACTTTAAATTCATGTTCTTCGACAAAATATAGAATAAGAAAAAGTTTTATTTAAAAAATTCATTTTTCCCTGATTTTTTTCTATTCGGAATAAACAAACAAACAAAATACTTTCTTTTTCAAACGAATGTTTTTACTGATCCCAAATTTTGGCCACTACACAAACAAATACGATTTTAAAAATAGTCACTTAAATATCACCGGAATTCAACAAAACCACAATATTCACATGAAAACACAACAAACAACCATAAAAGATAACAGCACAACGTAAATTAAACAGCTGTTTCAATTTTGCCTCACACTGGCGGAAAAAAACCCGTGATCCGATCAGCCAATAAAAAATAAGACATTCATTGTCATCACTGTAAATAAAGCCACTGTAATAAAGTCACTGTACTCTCACCTAAAATAACTCAGTCTTCTGTCCTTCTTTTTAAGTGTACGTTATTTGAATTAAGCTATCCTTTAATCCGGGTCCCTTCTAAATACATCGAATATGGGATAAACAATTAAAATTTACAATAAAAAGAGCCACGGATATGAAATAAGGCATAATAAAACAATTTTTTTTGTTCCAGTTATACTAAATGTCTATAAATCACAGTAAAAAGTTATAATGCGAAATAAATGTTTTATACCAAAATATTAATTTTTTAAATTTCGAAAAATCCAACTCAATTCTTAAGTGGTTTTCAACATTGTTTTTAAAGCATTAAAACTTAGTTTTTTTGAAATTTTATGTCTTTGGGAAAAATACATGTGTTATTTATGTAAATATAAGGTGATCCTTTATTTATTTTTCCAAGTTTTAGAGTACCGTGGTCTAAAAAAACAGTAATGTTCTTATGGAGATTTAACATGGCGAAACGGCCACCTTAACCTGATTGATTTAAAGCTGTAAAACGACGAACTGTTTTTATACGAGGTATTACAGAACAATGTAGGTCAGCTGATTAGTCATTTATACCTTAAGTCTCAGTCTGATTCTTTAAGTATATGTAATAAGTGTTTTGAGTAGAATATATTATTATAAGAATATTTATTTATAAGAACTTTATTGGTTTTTTATCCCTTTAGAATTCTGTTAGCTATTTGTACAACTATAAAGAGGATTAGAATTATTAAAATTTCATATTTGACGGTTTTGATATATTGTTAGCTTTGAAGCTAATAGATGTAGATTTACGTCCTCGCCAATGCTTAGAATTGAATTTAAAAAAACTCTATATGTATGCTTCTACCATGTAAAATATGTTATTTTATAGGAGGAAACTTAAGCCACATTAGTTGGACCAGATATCCGCCAATAATCAGTTAAGAAGAAAAGGGTTTATACAATGGATGAGCATATGGATAACCAAGAGTATCCCCAAACCCCAGTCTGACGAAGAACGAGAAACAAGAAAAAAGATCCAGGCGGACATCTTCAAGAAAGGATCTAGTTCATCGCCTAAAACTAGGTAAAAATTTCTTCATGTAAAAATGTAACTATTTCTCGACCTCTTTAATATAAAATATCAATATATTTACTTGGTTTATGTGACGTTATTTTTTAAATTAATTTCCAGCTTAAGTGAATCAATATCTGACATCTACAACAGCTTAAACACCATAGAAAACAATGATTCTCTCATGTTACCCAAATCACCTACCTCAAAAGCAAAATTATCGAAGAAATTCAAAAACGATTCCATGCCGATTCCATCAAGACCAAAAATGATCCATACTCAAAAAACAAGAGTACCTGTTGAGTCTGGAGAAGACGGTCGAGTCAGACACAAAACTAAAACTATGATTACCAGGACGCAGCCGGCGGAATTAAGTCGGCCACAGGTAATGTAAAAAAAAAAATTGTAAAAATGTAATATTTTTTATTGTTTGTTTTTTTGCTACAAATTAATATTTGACGTTTGGTTTTTTGAACTATCAACAAAAGCTTTATTTAAATAGAACTTTCCAAATTTATTTAAAAAAACTTGAATTTTACAAACGTAAAAACAAATAGAAAAGTAAATTAATTTTACTTTTTAAAATTGTTAAATTATTTTTAATTACTCTTCAAGAAAAATAAACAAATTACCTAAATATGTAAAAAATATTATTTCTTTCGTATTAGCTTTAATGGGTTGAAAAATAATTATATTAAAATTTTTTAAAAATATGTAAGATTTTTTTAAAGAATGGATAGTGTTTAAATAAGTTATAATTTGTATCTGTTTTTATAACTATTTCAATAATGAATAATTTTTATAAAAAGAAATAACCCCCCAAAAAATTATTTAAGTTGACATATTTTTGGACACAGGTGAAAGAATAAGGCCGAGGACTAAAAATGTTAACTACCACGTTTTAAACCCGGAAAAGCTCCCTCTTGCCACATTCTCATCTGGCGACCAAACCCAGGAAGCTGTCGAAAATCTTTTGAAGGAGTCTGCTGAAGAAGTGTCGGAAAACGGCAATATCTTGGAAGAGGAGGTAAGGAAAGTTTTAAATTAGTCTCATTCGTACACAAAGGCGACGTGTTTATTTTACGTTATCACTTTATTTTGTAAAACAGATGTATAAATAAAAATAAATAAATAAAAAGCTAAAAATTATTTGGGAGATAAAATAAATTCTTAACTGATATTTTTAGAACAGCAAGTAGTTAATTGTGTGTATTAATCAATATATTTTTTTAACCAAGACAACATAAATAATATGGGACCCAATATTGTACCCTGTGCTATTTGACATTATTTGACAATTCTTTGGATTAACAACTTTTTCCTTCTTTCTTTATGCTTACTATCTGTGTCCTATCATTTAAATATGTTGTTAGCCATTTTTTTGAATTTCCTCTTATACCATAGATTTCTAATTTTCTAACTAGAAATCTCCAGTCCAGACAATCATAGGCTTTAGACCAGTCCAATAACATTCCCAGTATACATTTGCCTCTTTCAAATTGTTGTACAATAAAATTATAGATCAAATATGGCGGTTTGTGTTAGTTTGCCATCTGTAAAACCGTGTTGACAAGTACTAAACAAACAACAGTCTTTTAGAAAATTTACCAACCTTTTACTCATAGCTAGCTCAAAAATCTTTGAGAAAGCTGGTAATAAACTTATTGGCCTATAATTAGTTAGTTCTCCAGGATCCCCTTTTTTATAAACTGGTTTAATTATTGTAATTTTCAGGTTTTCCAAAACACTCCAAGGCTAAAAAAATTATTTATTATGTAACACAAAACGTTTTGCAACCCTTTAACTCCTATACTTGCCCACCTTACAATACTCGTAGAAATTTCACCGATACCACTACTAGAAGAAGAAATCTGGATTTTTTTATTCTCTTTAATCGTGCACTGAAAACGAATATTTACGTACTTATTTAAAAGGTTAGGTACAACTGAAAGCAAATATTTATTATCTCTTAGCCATGTTTAAACAATAAACCATAGAATATTTGCATTATTATTTATGTCCCATCTACTACTAAATCCATACTTACAAGAAGAGTGCGTCTGCGGTGACTAAAAATAAACTATTAACAGCTGAACTATTGCAAATTGCTTTAGCTCTAGTTCTACTTGGTTACAACGACCTCCTGTTTTCCAGCTTACAGCAAGCTATATATTATGATCTGTAATTATTATGGAATAGGCTTATTAGATAAATAATCATAACGTTAGCACAGTGCGATGTGGAAGAGAATACGTTTTTGGTGTGTTTAGTATGCCTATTTGATTTGTATTTACGACTATTAATTATTATTAAGCTGCATTTACACTAGAGACAATTTCCTCGCCAAATAATTGTGGGGTAGATGCTCTTCCACCCCTGAGTAATTTCGGGATGACGGCCCTCGCTGCGAGCCGAAGCTCAGTCGGTTTTTGTCTGCGTAAGGGTTTTGCTCATCAAGTTTCGCTCGGTGTAAACGTGGACTTGCAGCTCATCAAGCTTTACAAAAATTGAGAATTTATGGGGAATCCGAAAAACCATTTCAATCGCAATAAAAGGAAAGGAAATATTGAAAGAAAATAAAGAGCCGAGTCATTTTTCTCATTGTTTCCATATTGGCTTCTTCCAAGAAATAATTGTTTATTTTACTATCGTCGAGGGCGGCGGTTTTTCTTCTTTCCTTTCTTGCTCAAAAATAACTTTGATATGACGGAAAACGCGGCTGCAGCAGCTGGAGGGACGAAACAAGTTTCCATGTTGGCTTTGGCTGCGAAACCAGAACTGAAGGGTTTTACCCCGCTATTTTTGCTCTAAATTGCGTTCTTTTTTTGGATAGCTGAAATTTCACTGGAAGCGTAAGTTTCACCCAAGTTACTTTCATTATTAAACGCGTTTTAAAATAACTTTTAAAAATTAAGCATATTTTTTTATTTGATACAATAAAATCATTGATGGAATGGAAAGTTATTATTAATTTGATACTTATTTATGATTGTTGAACACGCCCCTGATGTAGCTGCTGAACAAACTGTTAAAAGAAGTCCCTGTTGGTATCGTTGAATTTAAAAACCCGGGGAACAGCCCCAGAACCCCAGAAATTTATGGTCCAAAAAGCTCAAAATATTCTTATCAATTTTTTTGAAATTTCGAAATATTTTTGAATCATTAAACTGAAAATTTTATTTTAGTGGGATATTTTCGTTTTTTATTGTTACAATTTTAGTATCCCCAGACCCAAAATATTTGATAAAAATGTTTTGTATGTATAACTTTATGAAACGATTCTTTTTTAATATCTTTTATAAGATTTTTTTAAAAATTTTTTTAAATAAACAATGTCGAATTTTAAAAAAATTCCTCTTTTTTCAGGATTCCTACAGCTTCTAATATAATGAAAAACAACCCCTAATCTGATTAATTATTATGTTTTCCAAATTTTTCCCCTTTTAAAAAGTAAGATCAAAATTTATTTTTAGGTTTGTGGATTATAATAGTACACAGGTTTTAAAGATATTATTTTAAATATGTTTTAGGCAGCAAAGTTAGACTAGTTAAAGAAGGGATGATTGTTTCCAAACTTAAGAGAAATAGTGAATCCCATAATGAACCAGAATCTATATTGCCAGATAATCAAGCATCAGAACAAATTTTTATAAAAGAAGAACAACTTGTGTATACTAGTAAGTATTTTTTTTCTGTCATTTTAGTCCCCAACAGTAGGTGGTTTTTGGAATCTCCAGTTTGCAATGAATTTAAAACTGACTTTTGAACTGCTTTTCAAAGTTTACATATACACAATGTTTTTTGTCTTTAGTGTAATAGCATTTAATTTTATTTTTGCAGAACTTCTCTCAAATAAGACTATACTTTGGACATTTTTGTTTGGTAAATGTAAAAAAATAATATAAAGTAAAAATTTTGTTAAGATTATATATAACTTATTAATAAGAAAGTCTCAGTGCTCAGGGCCCCAGCGAGGAAACTCACCATAATACAATAGATAGATAGATAGATAGATAGATAGAATAAGAAAGTCTTCTTTGGGTATATGCCAAGAGAGGATTACTTTGGTCCTGGTCCCAGGGTGTAGACTGACGCGGTACCATCTTAGCTAATACTTAAAAGATTTTTTGACACATGAATCCGCTACAATATAAAACATATCAACAAGAACTTGGTAACTTACTACTTTCAGGATGTTAAAAAAAATTTGGATATGGAATATGAAATTTAACACGGATCAGAAATAATATTCCTTCCTTATGATAGATAGATAGAATAAGAAAGTCTTCTTTGGGTATATGCCAAGAGAGGATTACTTTGGTCCTGGTCCCGGGTGTGCTCCCCTAATCTTGCTAATATTTAAAAAGATTTTTGAAAATGAATCCCCAATATAAAACATATCAACAAGAACTTGGTAACTTACTACTTTCAGGATGTTAAAAAAAATTTGGATATGGAATATGAAATTTAACACGGATCAGAAATAATAAACAAGGAATTTGTGTTAAGAACTTAAGGCATGGTCAGGAGGGTAAACCTTCTTGATTGCCTCCTCATCTCTGGTTTTTTTTTTCTGAAGTACATTGCCTGTTGCAAATTTTGCCTCTTAACGCCTATTAGGCAATGCCGTCCATTTTTATTACTATGATGGATTTTAACTACTAAAAAATTGACGTGTTTCTCAGTTCCCCGTTTTGAATTTTTGTTGAAGATTTGTAAAGCGGTTTTTTAGATTTTTTTTTCTATTTATTTCAGTTTTTGTGGTTTAAAATGATTAAAAGGTGCGTAGCTTGTGGAATAAAGCCGCTGATTAAGTAGCTCTGATCTAGCACTTATTTTAAACCAGTTAGGTTTGGAAAGTCTACATAAATACAAGTTTTGTTAACTAATGGTAGCAGTGCAAAATATTGACCCAGTTTTAAATACATTTTGATGTTGTAAAGTTAAATTTTCTTCTACATATGTTAGCAATCTGATATTGCAGTTTAAATTGTTTAAACCCCGACTATGTACACCTAACACTACTATACAAGGTGATTTACTTTAAGGATCCTATTAAAGGTTCTGGAGACCCAAAACAAAAAACTTTTGAAATTTGGCACACAGCCATAACAGGTCATAATCTACATTTTAAAAATATTTTGGGGTGTGCTTGGGTTCCCCAAAAACCCAAAGGAAAATTGTAATTTTAAATAGAACACCCCATATTTTATTGCATATTAGGATCCTTTACAAAATTTTAAGTAATTTTTGTTAACATTTACCTATACCCATCTCTTAACCTTTTTTTAAAAAATAATGATCTACTATGTTTTTTAAGGAACATCACCATGCCAGAAAAGGGTTTTATAGTCACGTGCGTAATCGAGCTGCATACTAGAAATTTTTTTGGGGTTAGACAGTGCATGTACTTAAAAGATCTGCAAGCTATAATAGCAATATCAGGATGCCCCAAAAAAAATTGCATTTTTACCGAAATTTAGTAATGTTAAATTTTTTTTTTAATACAACATATGGTATTTGATTTCATTTTTTTGGCCAAAATTTCCAAAAATGTTATTACTTTTTTTTATACCCACCAGGGAATTTTTAATTTTTCCATTTTTTAAATACCATTCACAAAAAAACCATTTTAATTTTAAAAATTTTAGGAAACCATGGAAGTTTTTTTTTTAAACTGTTCTGACAACAATGTTGTTGTCAGGGTGGTTTGTTGTGGATGGTGTTTAAAAACAAGAAAAAAAAAATTTTGTTTTTAAAAAAAAAACTGTCAGATGGTATGATTTTGTATAATAGGTTTAAAAAAGGGTTGAATACAGTATGTTTTTTTAAAAAAAATTTCCCTTTTTAAAATTTTTGGGAAAAAACAAAGGGACCCTTAAATTATAAAAGAGTTTTTTAAACATGCATTGTCAAAACCCAAAAAATCGGGATCCAGCTATTAGGCACGTAAATAAACCTTTTTTTTATATATTTTTTAAAAAACGGAGTAGGGGGGGAAGGAAATGTTCTTTCAAATTTTTTAGGATCTAATTGAAAAAATATGGGGGGTTCTATTTAAAATTACAATGTTCCTTTTGGGGTAGATCTAAAAACCTCCCTTTCAAAAAAAAAATGTGAACCCCGTTATCAAAATTTAAAAAAAACCTTTTTTTTCTCCGAACTTTTTGAATAAGAAACCCCCCTTTTTATTTTATAAAAAAAATTTTTTTGTAAAAAATCCTGTAAATCAGTATAGCTTGTGCTGAAAACCAAATTCCTAATTTGTTTAATTAATTTCAGACAACAGTAACGATCAAGAAACAAGTTTAACAGAAGGAGAGGACCAAAAACATAAAAAAACCCAAGTCAATAAATTTCTCTGAACAACAAAACATGGAAAATACCAAAGGGGAATCCCGGGTTGAAATCAAACTCAACCAAACGTAATTAATATTAAACAAGAGCTTCAGCCCAAACCCCGCCCTTCAGATTAGCTGAAATACAATGCGACATGCAAAAACCCCCACAAATTTATTCAAGTGTGAAATGTCGACGAAGTTTTTTGATAGGGCTCAGTTGCTTGTTCACGTACCGTACATATTTGATGTAAATCTAAGTAAATTTTTTTTTAAAAATTTTTTTTTAGAAATTGTTTCTTTAACTTAAATTGTATATAAGTAATTATTAATCTATAGATGCTCTTAACGTTTTTTTTTTTTTAAACATATTTTATCTTTTTATATATAATGGTGGTTATAAATCGGCTAAAAACAGGAATGGATTAACGGTCCTGTAAGTGGCATTCTATATTTTTGTAATATACTAGAAAATCTTTTTGATAATCTCAAAAGAAAGATTCAGATTTATTTTTTACATTAAATTTTTGTGTATCATAAAATTGTCATATTTTTAGAAAGAGCTATCAAAATTCATATTTAAAATATTGGTGTAAAAGTGCATTTGTCTATTTTTTTTTTAAATGACAAGAAATAAATCATAGAGTAGATTAGTCCAATATCGTGCGTGTTTTTTCTAATTCCTATTTATTTAAATTTTTTTTAAAATAGTTATTTTGTCCCCAAGGCAAAATTTGTTTTAAGACTAGGCTGGCAAACAGGCGAGCCATGTTAGAAAATTTTTCGCCAGGTACATATTAAATTCTTCAGTCGACGGGGCCTTTCAAATAAAGGAAAATAGTTAATACTGTTAGTTTGATAAAAAAAATCCAAAAGAGCGAAAATTTTATTTATTTAGTTATGATTTAGTTGGTTTATTATTTAAGATTGATATTAATTGTGTGATTATTCCAATTATACATGTTGATGCTGATGGTCAAAGAAGACGTTAATATTGAGAATGTTTCTTAATGCACAGAAATAGCACTATTTTCATTGCTAATGTGATGAAACGCTTCACCAATTGTTTGTAAATAACATAAAATGAATTAAGGCTTTTTGACGCGTCGCTTTATTAGAAATTGAAAATGTTTTCAGACAAAAAATGTTAAAATCCATAAGTTGCATTTTTTGTCCTTAAATACATACAAAAAAGAAATGTTTTTGTAGAGGTCGACAGAAAAAGAGTTTAAAGTTTTTTTCTTTCGCTTGAAATTAAAAAAAAAAACCTAAGCTTGCTCGTTGCCAATTTTCGTTTCACGCCTAAGAACCGTTTTACACATCAAGAATTCTAGTGAAATTTATGGCAAAAATTATCAAAAAAATTTGATAAATTTTTTTTTGGATTTGTGGTAATAAATAGTAAACTCATTTGTGTTCAATACTTACAATAAATTTCAGTAAAATTATTGCTAGAATTCATGTCATGCTCATGCGTAGAAATGCTAATTTTGTAAACATTTGTCAATGGATTAGTTTTTCTTCTTAAGGTGCCATACTCTATAAGATGTAGGGTCTCGCCTATCTGTGTTGGTCCAACTTACACAGATATGCGGGACCAGGGAACGTGCCTTCCAAGCACATATGAGAGGGTTTCTGAAAAAATACTACAAGTGGTTTGCCATTGCCTTCTGTGATGACGAGCTATGAAAAAAACCAATGGACAATGGGGAATGAACCCGGGGGTTTCGGGGGAGGGTTTGGGTTTTCTGCCACTACACCTTGTCCCTTGTTTTAAAACGTAAGGTGGGGAAATTATTTAATAAAAGAAATTTTTGGTGTTTTTTCAATTTTGTCAGATAAATGTAGATATACGAAAATTGTAACTATTAGGTGTGGCAACAGTTAGTTATTTGCGAAAATTTTGGTAAGAATTATCGAACGTGTAATACACCAAATAATTATTGTATAAATATTCGGTGCAGTTATGGCTATAATTTTTACAATCAAAACGGTTTTAACAGAATTTGAATCCAACATTTTGGTTGATTTTTTTATTGCACTAAAATGATTTTCCTTTCAGACTAAAAATGACAATGTTAAATATATTTTTATAAATTCCTTAAAAAATTCAAAAAACATAATAATGTGGCATCTTTTTAGCAGTTTTTAATTAAATTTCCAAACATGGAACTTTTTACAATTTTAGCTTCAATGTATATTATTATGGCTTAAGATTTTTGTAGACTAAATTTATATTTTGCATCCGGTATACTGCCGACCTACTACAAAAAGATGTATCTCAATTTTTTTCGAATTTATTATTTTTTTACCTATGGAAACCTCGGAAAAATTAGTATATATTTTCACAGCGAAATCGACGTATTTTAACAAAAAAAGTTTTTATTAAAATTAACGTATCTCAAAAATTAAGGAAAATCCTGGACAGTTCAGATGCAACTCATTTTCCTAAGCCAAATTCCTTTGATGGGCCATTTCTTATTACTTGTCTTAAAAAAAATATTTTAGAACTGAAAAAAAAATTTTATAATCGGAGGGGGGGAAAAATTTAAAAATGTTCAATATTCAAAAAATTATCATCTTGAGAAAACTTCAGGGGGGATATACATATTAATAGTCAGGAAAAAAAAAAGGGGATCGAAAATTGTTATGAGTACGGGGCGTTTTTGGGAAAATATATTTTGTATTAGGTTGTTTTAAAGGTGTTGCCAAAAGCCCTTTTGGGTGATATTTTGTAATATTAGGCCAGTGATGATCGCCTTGTTAAATTTACAAGGGAAAAAATTTAAAACGGTTTAGATTTTTAACAAAACGTCATTGTTAGTGTTATTCAATGATTTTAGTAGGAAACCCCCGTAAAATTTTCGATTTTTTTGTTAAACATTCAAACCCCGTTTGAAATTTTTTAAAAATTGCTAACCCCATTGCAAATTTTTAACATCGTGATCATCACTCGGCCGTGAGTCTGGTAATTCATTTAAAAAAATATTAAAAACAGATGGGGCGATAAAAGTGCATTAAAGGAATATTTTTGATATTGTCAAATTACCGACTTTTTGCTATTTTTAATGAGTTTTTAAGTTATTTATTAAAAAACAATACCCGCATGTGCAACAAATGAATTTTTTTTTCGCAAAATTACCCCAAGATTGTTAATTGTTTTTTGTTCTGAATTTTTATCAAATTTTTACAAGAAAGAAAATCATACAAATCATACAAAAATGAATATTGCTTAACTTATCCCAAGACCGTCAATTCCTAAAATAAACTATCTATATCAATGAAAATGTGATATACGCGCGTATCAGCTCAGCACTGTAGTTGATCATACCTTTTTATTAAGATAGCTAAGCTCAGCCTATGTCAGCGCTGATCGTTCAGCCTTAAACTCATAGACCATTATCCGGGCAGCAACCAAAGAGGTAGCGACATTAAAATAATGATATATTGGTAAGGAAAAGTACGTAAGAAATTAGCCATTTCATAAATAATTCTTTTAAAGAAAAAAAATCTTATTTAATTATAAAGTTATTTAAAAAAATAGGCCGATTCACTAGTTTGTAAGGCTATTAAAGGATATATAAAATACTATAAGGTAATATCTATAAATCAAAGATCTAAATATTTTTGAAACAAACTACTGTCATATAGCATAAGATCCGAATTAGGGACGACATTTACCCATCTGCCAACCATATAAAAGGTATTTTTATTATAAAAAATGTGTGACACTCCTTGTATAATGTCAATTCTTATTTTTTAATTCTACATCACAGTGCTAATATACCATTAAAAATGTATTAATTCTATTTTATAATTTAATAAAAAAAAAGCCACTGAAAATTTTAAATTTAAAATTTAAGCAATTATTTAAATTTTTATTTATAAAATTGAAGAAAAAATATTTTATTTGTTAATCAGTATTGTTATGTAGAATAAAAAAATAAAAATTAACATTAAACAAGAAGTATCAACAATTTAAAAAATATATATTCATAGCCTCGACCATAAATTTTTTATAAAAACTAGGGGAAGGTCGCCTCTAATTCGGATCCGGCACTAATAAAAGTAAAGGTTACGCTGACATATTAAATTGTCTTTTATGACATCAAAATGTAACCTATTTATGACTGATAGATCTGAAGTTAAGTTAATCTTACCACAATGTAATTTAGTGTTTCTTGTATCTTTTAATTCCCAAATATTTTATGGATATATTTTTATTTTTCCGATTTTAAACTAAAAATATCGTAAAAAAATCACGACAAAAATTCTATTAAAAGTGATTAATTAAGACTTAGTTTAAGACATTTAATTACTGGACACAGGCTATTATGTATTTCAAACTATCACACTGCGTATTTTAAGTCGTTTTGACCCAAAAATAGACTTATCCACTTTTTCTACCTTTATTGGATTATATAAGTATTTTTTTTTATATAATTGGAAACCCTTAGATTTGTGGTTTTATTTTTATTAGAAATCTTGGTATTTTCGCCCCCCTTTTTAAGACACCGGATAAAAAATTTAATGTTTATAAAACGGTCTGTGTTAGATTATATTGTGGCTTTAAAAAATTCCCCAACCCCCTTTTTTTTATGCTTTATGTTAAAGTATAAAAAAAATTAAGATAATTTAACTGGTTGTATTTTATTAAGTAACCGTATTTGTAACATTGTAAATATTGTGGTATAGGGGTTTTGTTATTTTTTTCCCCATAATTAATGGAATAAATTGCAGATATTTGTTTTGATCATTATTATTTTATGTTTATTTAGTCAACTCAACCCCCTTTTTTTGGGGTAAAGTTTGGGGTTATAAGTTTGGACATATTAATAAGATATAAGTAATTTAAAATTGTATATCCATTTGTTATTTGTATTTTTGTTTTGGGGGTAAAACGAGAACGGATCCTGGTTAAACCAAACCCCGGTTTTTCCAATTAAAAATTATCTATCGATAAAACTCTGTAATCTAACACAAATATTATGCAAGGCTGTAGAATACCCCCAAAAAATTTTTCCTTATAGGAAAATAATGGCTCTCCAAAACTTTTTTTTCTTTTGAGTTTTTGCTAGGTAAAATTTTTTTTAACAGTATATCAATTTTTTTATATTAAAAAAAATGTTTAAAAAAGGGAAAAAAAAAAAATAATTTTAATATAAATAAAAATATTACAGTTTATTTACCTTAATAGTTTATAAAATTAATATAAAACAACCAAAAAAAGTCAAAAATGTAGTCCTTTTTAAAATATAAAATCAAATTAAAATCATGACAAAATCGGGTTACAAAAATATAATCATTAAGCTCAATTTCCCCGACGGTGCAATTCAGAAATAAGTTAATAGGACAAAACGAATATACAAAAATTTGGGGGAATAAGTCAAAAGTCTGAAATGCTTAAAATATCTTGCAAACCACATAGAATTTTGAAAAAATCCCAAAGACCCCCCCCTTTTGTTACATCTTATAATAGTAAACAGCTTCAATTTGAGGGGATAATGGAAATAAATTATAATATTAAAAATTAAATATTTAAAAACGAGTGCCTGTTATCGTTTATAAACCTTCTTCCCAAAAGGTTTGGGGAGCCCCTTTATGAAGCAAAAAAAATGTTTTAGTACCTAAAATTTAACAAAAAACCACCAGTACCATTTTTTAAAAATGGTTCTAATATAAAAAAACAAAATCTGCACAAAGGTTAGTGGGGTCCGATTCTGTAAGCAAATTTTTGGACTTCCCTTTTTTCTCTACCTTTTGAAACAGTGACAAACTTATGATTCCCTTAAGGACAACAAGGACGTGATCCCTATTTTGACATTCTACTTCCTTATATTTTTACAGAATCCCAGCTCTTTCCCTTTTTTCTAAATGAAAAACTTTTCCGGAAAATGATTCTAAATACATTGTTTAAAAGGCAAAGGAACTTCTGACAAGTTTTTTTCAAAGTTGCCGTTTAATATTGTGCAGTGATATTTTGGACGACTGGGGCGAATTTATTGTAATGGTACGATTTAAATTTAGTAATAGGATATTAAAGGGGGTGTGCGAATAGTTATTAATCAATATTATATTCAATTTTTTTTA
Organism: Listronotus oregonensis; assembly: GCA_019359885.1. Taxonomy (NCBI): domain Eukaryota; kingdom Metazoa; phylum Arthropoda; class Insecta; order Coleoptera; family Curculionidae; genus Listronotus; species Listronotus oregonensis. The sequence goes on from JAHBCN010009397.1 coordinate 29,681, forward strand.
AAGTTCAAATTTTTTTGAATAATTGACAATTGCTATTTAAAAATAATGACAAACGCTTAAACTTTCGTTTAAAAAATTACGTCTTAATACAATAAGTCTTTTCCATAAAACTTTTTTTTTTTTAAAAAAATTTTAAAAAAGGTTAATATTTAAAAAAAAAAAAGGGAAAAAACCAATTTAATATATGAAATAGCCACCATAACATTTTTCCCAATATTGTGGTTCAATATTAATGTTTTTGGGGAATTTTTTAAATTATCAAAACCCTTTTTCAAAATTGCCACTAAAATCAATTCCTGTTTCTGAATAATAAAAAAAAATTTTTAATTGGGGATACCCTTTATTCAAAACCTATTTGAATAAATAAGAGCTATTTGAATATTCATTTGAAATTCGAATGTTCGCACCCCCTAATATTAAACATTAAATTTTATTCTACAACTTTTTATAGAAGGTATTGCGACAGTCGATATCATATAAATTTGTGAAAATGAGTAAAACCCCAAACCCCGATCTCGCTCTTAAAAAGAAAAAAGTGGGTAAAAAAAAGCAAGGGGCAATGTTAAGTACCGCGTGTAAAGTTTTTTTTTTTTTCCCCCTTTCTCAAAATATAGCACTATTGGTTTGTGTTAAATTTTAAGTATCTAAAAAAATTTTTAGACTGCTGCTGATTCATTTGTGACCAAATAATTTTGCAGTTCCTCGTAATACAGGTTTGTGGCCAAAAGGGAAGTCCGTTGTAATTTGGGGCAAATACCTAAATTTTTTTGGGACAAATACATCGACGTTTATCTTTTCCCGCTATTTTTACAAGTCATCGCACCAATGTAGTTGATAACTGAAATATCAAATTAGTTCCATAAAAAAAGCAGCGAAAATACTGAAATGAACTTTTTTTAACCCCTTTTGATTTACCCCGTAAATAGAATAATTTAAATTTGCTGGTTTTTTTTCAATACAAAACTTAATGCTAGGAATAAGATGGGGAAAAAAAAGGGTTGTTTACAAACTCAAAAAATTAAAAAAAATTCTCTTCTGCTTTGAAATCATATCTTCTACTAGTTTTACATCTAATTTATATTTGATATACATGTATTATATCACACCCTACGTTTCTTTTTTTTCCCATATCTGATATCTACAATATGTCAACTAAAATAAATTAAGAGAAGAGATGAAAATAAATAAACGCAAACTATGTTGGTCCAGTTTTTAAAATAACTAATTAAGTTTAATTTTTTTTAACTAAAAAATTTTTTAAGCCCCAATCGTAACAAACAAAAAGCCGTAAATAGCTTAGAAAAAAACCCTTCCCCAAATTTAAAAAGGGAACTTTTTGGTTTTCGTTTTTTTTTTTGAAAATTAAAAAAAGGTTTTTAATTTACAACAGTCAAAAAACGGGGGGAAAGAAGAATCAGTAAACCATTCTCCTTCAAGGGGGTTGGTAAGGAGGGCCAACCAATCAGCAAAGGGGGTATATACCCAAAAATCAGCAGTTGGAGCAGAGAAAAGGGTTTTTGGATTTTTTTTCTGCCTGTAGAAGGAATCCTCAAAAAAGTTTGGGCTTTTAAATAAAAAATAAAGATTTAAAAAAATTTTGTTTGACCCCGACCAGTTCGCAAAAAAACTACATTTTTTCCCGGAAGGCGGAATAGGGTCGTACAACTGGTTTTTTCCTTGGGGGATCAAGGGAACTCCCGCCTTTAACGTTTGAAAGTGTTGTTTGGGTGTTTTTCCTTCCCTTTTTTTTAATCCCCGGTGGCGTTGACCTTGGGGGATAGAGCCCAGACCGTGAGGAAAAAAAAAAAAAAAAAAACGGTTATATCTGGATAAGGTTGCTGCATTTGGACAACTGAATGTGCATTTAATAGCTTTCTTAATTGAATTAGTTTGGGGGGATACGGTTTCCCGACTACATCAGTCCCTAAGAAATAAAACTAGCCCCTTTAAAGGGGGGTTGTAACCAATGCGAAGGGGGTTGAGTTTTGGGGGGTGAGGGGGAGCCGGGAATGCTGAACAAAGCCATCGGGGACCGAACAAAGGAAAAACAAGTTATTGTTCGGTGCCCGGGGAAAAGAGCTCCCAATCTGCAAAAAACGATTTAAAAAAATATATTAAAACGCCCGGGGGCTATACCGCGTTGCCCAAAAAATGTGTGAAATACATTATTTTGGCAGGTTAACGGAACTGGGAAAAATAGATAAAAACATAACCATTTTCTTAAGTAGTTACTTGGACGCTCAACCGCTTTTTTTCCCGTGTTGTCGGGTTGGGCCCAGGGGGTCTTTGGAAATGCGCTAGAGTTGCTGGTTATCGGCAATTCTTTTGACCCGTATGGAACGGAACCAACAAAATGAAAAAAGGCTTAACTCAAGGTGTTTAAGCAAAAAACCGTGCCTTAAACAGGTGTCTCCAAGGTGCTCTGAGTGGCAACCCTCAGAGTATCGGGGCCTTCTGCGTTAAGGGGGTCTGCCGGGGGACAATTTAGCTAAACAGAAAGCGGCAGAACCGCTTTAATGGGAAAAAAAATGAAAAGGGGGACCGAAACGGATAAATCCGTTTCGGGTCCCCCAAAGGTGAAAAGACAAAGGTGCGGACCGAAACGGGTGAATCCTTTCGAAAGGGCCCCAATTGGCGCCGTTTTTGGGGGGAAAACCATCCGAAAAAACAGGTGCCTAGGAAGGGATCCTGAATCCAAACGAAGGCGGACAGAAGGCCCTTTCCCCCGGCTTTAAACAAAAAACTGATGGACCGTTTTCATAGATGGGGCCGGGATGCGGCCTCAGAAAGAACATCTGCCCCCGGGGGGAGAAAATAAAAAAATGGGGCCCAATAGATGAGCGGTCGAGTGGAGGGGTAAAAAATCCACTGACTTTAAATCTACCCCCTTTTTTAATTTAAAAAAAAAATTGCCGCGAGAAAAAACGAGAGAAATTTTTTTCTTCTGGTGGAAATCGAGAGAGATGACTAACTCATCTGGAAAGAATATCCTTTTTTGGGAAAAATTTTTCACCCTCTCTTTTTCTTGAAATAATAAATTATAGTTTAAAAAAAAAAAAAAACCCATTTATAACAAACCGGGGTAAAAAGAAAATAATTTTTTTTATAATTAAATTATTATTAAAAATATTTTCTACTTTTTAGTCCCCGGGTTTTATAAGGTTTTTTTTTATAATTTATTTTATTTTTTTTCTCAAAACAACATTAAACGTAACTTAATCAAGAGCCTCGATTATGGAAAATCCAGAAGGATTGTCATTTGAAAAAAAAAAATTTTTTTTTGTTGACCTGCTCAGGACAGTTATGACTTTTTAGATTATTGTATTTTCATCGGCCCTAGATCCCCCTGTCACATTTTAAAATCAACTTCTTGAATTGGTGAAAATTGGGTTAAAAAAATTTCCCTTAATAAAATAAAAAATGAATAATATAATGTTATCCTACATCTAAGTTGTTTTTAAAGTTAAAAATTTATTTTTTTTCTCCATGTACTTTAGGGGAAAATTTTACATGTAGTTTTTAATACCCATTCCTTAAAAGTGTATGGCAATCAGCAAGTTAAAAAACTAACTAAAAAAGGTAACTCGGATCCAGTACTTAAATTAAAAAATTTCCGTACCTATACCAAAGGGGGGTGCCCCCTCGGGCGAATATAGGAAATCCCATGTAATTTTTTTTTTGGGGGTTTTAAATTTTAAGCATTCTCAAATTTTGAAAATTATACTGAAGTTTATTGAAGAGCATGCCTACGCCCCAAAGGAAAAACTTAAGATTTTTAAAAAGCTCAAAATTTGAAAACAAAAAAAAGCCAGTTAGTTGTAATTCTGTTATTTTGAAATTTAGTGCTTTATCGTTATCACCTAACTGGTATTTTTATTTTTTAAAATGGGCGTAATAAATAAAATTTAAAAATATATTAGTATCTAACTCGCAAACGGTGTAACCGAAAAAAATAATTTTTAATGGACGTAAGGTAATAAACTTCAATGTTTTTAAAAAAAAATTGGGGAATTTGACCCCTTAAAAAAAAAGGATTTCCTATATCCCGCCCGACGATGAACCCCCGTATATCGGGGGATCACAGAACTGGCTATAATTTTTTGGGGGAATCAATAATAATTTATTTTAAAATCTTAAACGAAGTCTCGGTTTTTTTTCTATAAGTGTTTTCTCTATTTTCTGTAAAACAAAGACTATTTAACCACCATGTTTACAAAATTGTGCTAAATTTTCGTTAAATCCCTTTTTTGACGACTAGAAATATAAATCCTGTGAGTATTAATAGTATATACTATAAATGACCACTTACAGATAAGAGATTCTTATTTTTACGATGTAATTTTAATAAATAGAGAGAATATCAATTTAAAATATAAAAAAATATTCAGGGGTTTTTCCCCAAAAATAAAAAGTGTCTTTATAAATAAGTCTTCCTATAACACTGTTTTGGGGCAGAAACTGTTTTAAATTTTTAAAAATTAAAATATAAGAGAAAAATGATTGAACACACTTACAATTAAAAAAACCCCAAAAAAACGATAAACCTATAATACAAAAAATCCCCCTTAAATATGTTTAAATTAACCCAGCAACAACACTGGTTTTAAAAGTTATTTTTAAATACTATAATTACAAATATATATTTGATAAATATATCCTATTTTTATAATTTCAATATAAATAATATAAATTTTTGAGAATCGTTTTTTCTTATGTTTTTTCTACCATAAAAAAAATGCTTTTAAAGTTGGGGTAGTAATTTTTCTATATTGCAGCTATTTTTTATATTGTCATTCCATATAAAAAAGTCTAAAAAAAAAAAAAAAATCGTTGCCGTATCATTTTAGATTTTGTTCAACTTTTTAGGGAAAACTTCTGAAGGCCCCAAAAAATATTTCCATGCAAAATTTTAAATTTTTTGAAGAGCCCGTTTAGCCTGTCCCAATTAAAACTTTAAAAAAACATCAGTTTTTTGCATTATAACATTTGGGGTTTTTTTTAAATATTTATGGGGAAATTTCACGAAAAAGGTTTTTGTTTATTAATTTTTTAATAAAAAAAATCCGTTAAATTTTGGGTTATTAATATTTAAACTTCAGTTTTTTTTAAACCCATAAAATTAAAAATTTTTCTTGTTAACCAAATTATTTCTCTTAAAAAAATTCCCTTGGTGATTTTTACCCGGGGTTGTTTTTAACCTTTTTTTAAAATCCTTTTTTAAATTAAAGTCTTTTTTTCAAAAAACATAAACACAAATGAAAAAATTTTAAAAAATTTAAACTTTTTTTAAAAATTTTTTGACTTAAATTTTTGTTCCAGATTACTCCTTTGTGGAATTTTTAAATTAAAAATTTTTATAAAAAAATGGTTTGCATTTTTAACGGGGGGAAAATTTTTTTTTTGTTCTAAAATTTTTTAAATCAGTCTTGTTTGTATTAAGGGGCTTTATGTTCCAAATTTTTTATAAACTTTTGGGTTTTTTTTGATTTCACTTGAAAAGTAAATAAAAAAGGAAAATAGTTTTTTTTTTAACTTTATTAATTAATAATTTAAAAATTTTTTTTTAATAAAAAAAAATTTATTTGATTTTTTAAAAAATTTTTTAAA
>JAHBCN010009398.1:0-35377 GCA_019359885.1 Listronotus oregonensis
CCCGGCAAAAAAATTTATTTTAAAAAAAGGGAAAAATAAAACATTTTTATTTTGGTTTTTCTAATTAATAAAAAATTTTTAAGTTTTAAAAATTAAAAATTGAAAAAAAAAAATTTTAAATTTAAAAGGGGGTTTTTTTCAAACTTTTTTTGATTCTTTTTTTTAAAATTTTTTTATTTTAATTTAAAAAAAATTTTTACCGTTTTTTTTTTTTTTTAAATAATTTTTTAAAAAAAAATTTTTTGGGATCAAAATTTGGGGTGGGGTCCCAAATAAAGTTTTAGGCTTAGTGGGCCCCCCTTTTTTCTTTTATAAAACTTGTTTTAATGCTTTTTTTTTGGGGGAAAAATTTTCTAACCAAACCCTATAAAAAAAGGGTTTTTGAAATCCTTTAAACACCCTTTTAAGGTTTAAAACCTCCCCGATTGGGAAATTGGAACCCTAATTTTAAATTTGGGGGTTTTTTTAATAAACTAGTGGGGAAAAGGGTTTTAAATTTTAAAAAAAAATTAATTTTTTTCAGGAAATTTTTTTGGTTTTTCGCTTAGAATTGTTTATTTTAAAATTTTTGTTTAGGCGGGGTTTAAAATTTCCGGGTTTTTCGTTTTAAAAAATAAAAAATTTCTTTTAGGTTTAAAAAATTTTTGAATTTTTTTAAAAATATTTTTTTTCCCCCGTTTAAAAAAAAAATAATAAAAATATTGAATTTTAGACAGAAAAAAACTACTTTTGATTAAAAGTTTTATTTATAAAAACATTGTTATTTTTACTAGTACGCCACTGGTTTGTAACTATTCTTCTTAATATTTATTGGGCATAAAAAACGTGGGCGAACATACTGCTGGCCTGGCAGTAAACACAGAAAAATAACCCCGCAATAAAGACCATAAAGAAGTGACATCTCTTATTTGAAAAGTGTTGCCAAAAGGTATATTTGTACCGAGTGTAGTACATTTATGTCTTAAAATCTTTGATCATATACATACCTAGAGGCAGCCTACGAACCAATATCAGTACGCGAGGCAAAAGAAAAAGAGTATACTATGATTCTTCTTTTTTCCCCCAGGCATGTTTACTAACTCTAGTGAACGATGCCCCAGGTTTGTTTGCACTGCTAAGCGGCAAGGCTGCTTCTACAGGTATATGCTCGAAGTATAAAATGCAGTCCATCATAGGTGGTAACTTGGCCGTACCAGCGGACTGGCGGAGCAAGAAAGAAAGTTTATACTGTTATTTTTTATATTTCTCTCTCTTTCTCTACAAAAACTTACGATGCTAAATGACGTATTTACAAATTATCGATTTTGGCATAAGCTTATCTTTTAAACTAACAATAAGCTGATATTTCATCACTATGTATTTGAAATTTAAAAATTTTCAATGTGTTTTACGAATAGAATAGGATCAGTAATGCCTTCCGTAGTAGGTCTGTTTATAAAATAGAGTGAGACAGGCAAAAGTCCGATTTTTTACTTCCTCTCGCATGGTTGTTTCGTTGTTTGCGCTGCATAGAGGCAGGGCTGCCTCTAGAAAGTATATGCTCGAAGAGTTTCACCAAAATTTGGAAAAAAAACCTTTTAAATTTTTAATTTTATAAATTTTTTGGCTTTAATTATAGAATTTTTTAAAAAGGATTAAAAATTTAAAAAGTTTTAAAAGAAAATACTATGGAAAAGGGTAAAAAATTAAAAATTTTTTTAAAAAAAATTTTTTTTAATTTTTTTAATTTTTTGGTTTTCACAATAAACAAAAGTTATATTGTTTTGTATTTTTAAATTTTTTTTATACTTAAAAATTCCATAAAAACAACACCGCTTCCTTAGAAACCCTTTTCTCTGAATAAAAAAAATTTTATTAAAAAAAATTTTGTTTTTAGGATTTTTTCTTTTTTTTTCGTAATTTTTTTTCTTCAAAAAAAATTTTTTAAAATTTAAAAAACTGAATTTTTTTTGATTTTAAAATTAGCAAACTACTAGCTTTTTTAACGCTGGAAAAAAGGAGAAAAAAAAAAAAAACAATTGAGAAACATTTTTTTGGGTTTTTCGGGAAAAAAATAATTTTTTTTAAATGGAAACCCCTGTATATTATTTTTTTTTTTTCTGTTAAAACATCAAATTTTAAACAAAAAAGTTTATAATGACTTTTCCGCTAGAGTCAAAAAAAAAAAGTCAAAATAACAATAAATAAATTATATCAGAAATTAAAATATTAGGACGGCTATGAAAACAACATGGCCTTCCGTTTGACAGCTTTAAAAGAAAAACGACAAATTGCTAAACTGGACATATTTGGCAACTAGAAGGCTTTGGAAAACAATGATAAAATCAAATAATGTCAAACATTATTTTTGTTTGTCAAATACTTGTTTATAAGCTTTATTGTGTCAGTCATTAATTTAAAGAAAAATGTTCTTTCATGAAAAGAAGTGTGATATGTTAGAATGCTTTTTAAATTTTGCAGAAAATCCCCCTTGAGAGCAAGAGAATACTACAGTGAATTATACCCAAACTCGCATTCAACCGTATAAAATTTTATTTTCTGAATTTTATCAAAAATTTAGGGGCAACGAAAATTTTTTTGCTAAAAAAAAGGGAAAAAAAAGAATTCACAATAAGGAGGCCACGGAAATTGCAGTTATTGAATATTTAAACTTATCGTGAGAATTCAATACCAGATATTCTCTTGGACTCTAATTTCGGTTATGTTACTGTTAAAAGGTTTTTTAAAAAGTAAAAATTTTTATTCCGATAAGTGACCAGTTCAAACGCTTTTGGAAGGGACCCAAGAGAAGACTTGTTTTTTCCCACTGGTATCTTAACTTCTGTCGCCAAAATAAAAATAATTTCCCTACATTTTATGGACAGAGGGAATAAAATTTCTCAAATTCTGGAATGTTTAATAGAAAAAACCATTATTGGTCAAGAGAAAATCTTTTGTTAGTACACCCAAGAGGTCCACGGGGCCCGTTTCAGTTTAAACGTTTGTTTAAATTTTTGGTTTTTAAAAAAAATTGTTGGTCCGTTCTTTTATGGGGGCCCCCTAACTGGTGAAAGATATTTGGAATTTAGCAAAAAAATTTTGAATTATTTCTTGACGGGTTGGATCTTATATAAGTAGACATCATCTGCATTTTCAGCAAGATGACGCACCTGCCACAACTCCAAAAGGTACTTACCTTTTTCTAAGTATATTTTAAGCATAAAAAGGGGGAACCCGGGAATCACCAGATCAAACCCCCAAATTTGTTCTTCTTGTGGGGTTATTTAAAAGCCAAATTTACAAGCAAAGTTACGATAACGTCGACGTTTTTAAAGACTGCAGTTAGGGAAAAGATAACCCTTTTAGATGGTAGGACCATACTTAAGACAGTTCGAGCAGTTGAAAAACGTCCCCAAAAAATTTTTTAAAGAACAAGAGGGTTTTCGGGGCATCTTCTTTAAAAAAAAATGTTTTTTTATTTTGTAAGATTATGAGTTGATTTTAAAAATTTTGTTTTTTCAGATTGGGGCCAAAACCAACAATTTGTAACCTAGAAAAAGTCATTATAAATTTTTTTGTTTAAAATTTGGGGTTTTTAACAAAAAAAAATATAATATAAAAATTTACTTTTAAAAAAAAAATTTTATTTTACTAAAAAAAACTCAAAAATACGTTTCTCAATTTTTTTTTTTTTAATTTCCCCTTTTTTTGAATTAAAAATGCTACTAATTTGCTAATTTAAACAACTTTGTATTTTCACTAATAACAAAGTTACCAATGGTGGACACCTAATTTGGATAACCCTGTATAGGGTTTGGTAATTTTTTACTTACCGGGCCCACGGCCGATTTTATTGAAATTTTGTATACTGGGGTTTTTTGGGGCGCTGATCACGAATCTGAAGTCAAATTTTGTCGGACACTTTTAGTTTTTATGTTATAACGCCCCACTCGGACCTAACCTCAAAACTGTATAAACTTTTCTAAATTCCTCCTTCTTAAAACTGATTACAGCTTATATACAGCGATATACTCTACAATAGTTTGGTCAGGAGCATTCTTGAATATAATATTGTAATTTGGGCACCATTCTTACACTTGTTATATAAAGATTTATATATAATTCATATAATTGCTCTTAGTGTATTTATCAATAAAGATAATTATTAATTATATTATTTTAATTATTTTTAGGGATAAAGGGAGAAGTACAGCCCGAATAACATGCAGAGTTTGCCTGGAGGATTTCCAGACCACTATAAACTTTTTATCGGAGCCTGTAGATGTGTACAACGATTGGATAGATGCTTGTGAAACTGCCAATTAATGTTATCGATTAGAATTTTTAGATGTTAGCTCTTCACAAAAATGTTTTCTAAAAATGTATAATAATATCCTTTATGCAGTAAGAAAACTTTCTCAAATACCTAACATCGAGAAAAATGATTTTATATGTAAAGAATTTTGGACTAAAAGCATTTACACAATTTTAAATTGTTTAAAATAATGCAATTTATTTTACCTACAACATTATACTTTATTAGTATTTTCGTAGGATAAGTTTCTTGTGCAAGGTTTATTACCAAAAATGTTAAGTTAGGCAGTATGTAAAAGATATTTTCTGGTGTTACATATACAGCACTTAAATTTTTTTTATGGTATTTTTTTTATTTAGTGTAAATTAAATATAATACAAATAATAAAGAAAATATGTGTTTTCTTCATTTCCTGCCATCTTTGGCTTTTGAAATATCACTTTTTTAAGTGAAATAAGGCCTTATTTTATTATTTCTAAAATCAAAGGTGTTTTAAATAAATCCTTTATCTCTTTAAATACGAGTATACCAGGTGATTCACGTTGAGTGTCCTATTAAAAAACCCGGAGAACAAATAAAAAGAACTTTTTAAAATTCTCAGAGGAGGTCACATGAACTGCCCAACTGCATGTACTATAACAACAAAGTGGCGAACGGTGGGCAGGACATTGCTGACCTTTTCTGTGAGTATTTCTCAACGGTCTATAGCAGCAGTGATGCAACTGTGCCTGATTATAGGGTTAATAATTGATTTGATTTTGATATTGGTTCCCTTAGTTTGTCTAATGTTTTTGATAAAATTGCGCATTTACCTTTAAAATTGTCATCAGGACCTAATAACATACCTGAGTATTTGTTAAGTAACCTTAGGTTTAGCATTTCAAGACCAATATGGCTATTATTTAATAAGTCACTATCAGAAGGTGAGCTTCCGGGGATCTGGAAGGAGAGCTTTATAATTCCTATTTTTAAATCAGGGGAGAGGGAATATGTAAATAATTATAGGAGCATTTCCAAGCAATCTGCAATTCCCAAACTACTTGACAGCCTTGTATATGATCAACTAAGCTGGAAATGTAAACAATTCATCGACACACGTCAGCATGGTTTTGTTGGCGGCAGGTCTACTATTTCTAGCTTGGTATCGTATGAGACAGCCCTTCTGAATGCATTGGAGAGAGGACACCAGGTGGATGTGGTCTATACGGACTTCTCTAAGGCATTTGACAGGGTGAATCATAACTTGCTTGTAGCCAAGCTCCGGGCGATCGGATTTAGTGATAAAACAGTGGAATGGTTCCAGGGTAGAAATCCACCATACTCAGCAGATCACTACAGTGAATCATCCCATTAACCAGTTTATAAAGAAACAAGAGGAGAGCTTGTCTACGTCTATTCTTCAGCGTCTGCATACCACACAGAAGCAATCTAGTTTCATAGCAGACGTCTTGATACGGAAAACGATATTTAAATAACAAATATTTAATGAATTTATGTTGTACTCTTTCAATCCTATCGATATGGCAAACATAATGGGGCTGCCAGATAACTGAGCAATATTCGAGTACACTTCTTACCAAACAGTTATACAGTGACATAATGGCCTTCGTGCAGGTGAAGTGTCGGGAATTTCTCTTGATTCAAGCGTGTTACCCTATATGCTTCAATGTAAAAAACATATGGCCTGTTTTTGCCTTATTGCCAGCTTAGCTGGTTTGCTGTAAACCAATCATCATGTATACATTTATGTATAGAAAACATCAACAAAACAAGAAATGTTTTACCCAAATTTAGTAGTACCTAACAAATTACTTAAAAAACATATATCAAAATTTTGGGGATAATTTTTACCATAAACTTCACTAAAACTTTCGTATGTAAAAAATAGCTCTTGGGATAACTAAATAAAAACAACCTTATAATAATTTGTCAACTTTTATTAACATTAATATTTCGTAAATAACTACAGACATGTATAAAATAGGTAGCCTAAACTGGTAAATGGTAAATTTTATGTAAATATAAACTACATACATTAAGAATACAAACTTACAAAATCAAATATAAAATTTTTAATACCTTCTTAAAAGATATGGAGGGTCACTAACAAAGTCTCGATTATTTAAAAAAAACTATGAATACTAATTTACCAAAAAACTTCTCTGTCAAAAAAGTAATGTGTGTTGTTTTGGGAGCCATATGCAACCAGAGTAACACTACAATCTTTTACCTACCAAGATTTCCTGTCCTTAGTCCCATAGAATATGGGACATAATGGGTAGGAGAATAACTAATTTACTCACCCTTCACAGACATTAAAAGAGCTTCGACATCACTTACAATTAGCTTGAAATGAGTTACCTCTAGAGTAAATTGATTATTTAATCAGATCAATGCTTATATGCAAGTGTACAGCCAACTATGGTAAATTTACCACTGGCCTAGGTAAGGGAGGAGGTCCAACGAACATTTTTTGTTTTATAATGGTAACGGTTACGTTTCGATTACCTATTTTATAAAACCTAAGAACCTATCAATGGTTCGCGAAACGTTTTCGTTACTCTTATAAAACCCTTATAGCACTTAAATGGAACATCTTATAAAGGTAACGGTGAATAAATTTTAGCACCATATAAAACCTTTACTCTTCATTTATTTGTAACTAAGAGGTTGTCGTTACCTTTATAAACCATAAATAAGTTTTACCGCTATAAAACTTAATATTCCTTATAAAAACCATTAAAAACTTCCTTACCTACAGTGTTTATAAACACCAAATAAAAAAAGCCCCCTTTTAGCTTCATCTCCTTCTACATCGTTTGTTTACAATATGTTCTATTTTAAGCCCTTGTCATTATTATTCTGCTTCTACTTTAAAGTTGACAGCAATGGATTTTTACTGTGATATTATCAAAATGGCGTATTAAATAATTATTATAACAACTTAAATACTCTGAGAATTTTCTATGAGGACTTAATTTTACTTGGCACTAAAAATTTATTTTTGTAAAAACCTCAAAATTAAAATTATGTCTCACGATTTGTTTTTTGCAAATAAACTGCCCAACATTTCCTAACCCCATGTTTTTGAAGAAATAGGTCTTTTAGCTACAGTAGTATGGCTTAAAATGAAATATTCTTCTTTTTTGTGTAAATATTTATCAATTATTAAACATTAAGAAAACACAGAAAACAATTATTAAACATCTTAACCTAAAAAATATAGTGCCCCGCTGTGTCCCTTCTACATGAAAAAGTTGCTACTGGGTCTATAAGTTTTATAACATTCTTTAGGTTTTGTAGTAGCTTTAGAGTATTTATTAGGTGCCTTAAGATTTATAAGGGTTTTACGAAGTAAGCTATAAAACCCCAAGGGTAAAAGTTTTATAATAAGGTTTTTAAGAACGCTATAAAACCCTTTTAAAAAACTTTAAGTGACCAAAACCAAAGGTTTTATAGATAAGGTAACGGAAACATTTTGGATGCAATGTTATAAAACTTTAAGTGTTTTGGCATTTTCTGGACGTCTTACAAAACTTGTAACACCAATAGTTTTCTTATAAAAATAATAAAAAACTATTAAATGGTGGAATATTCTATAAAATTCTGCAACTTTTTGGTTTGCAATTTTTTCAAAAGCTGTAAAAACATTTTCAAAGCAATTTTTTATGTAGAAAGCAATTATTGCATTAAATTTTTAAACTAACCATAACATCCCCTTTTTACCATTTGGAATTGTAAATTCTATACCGTAGTCTGGTCAACATGTACCTTTTTGGATGAAATTTTTGTATATTCTCCGAAAATTACTATCAAGGTGTCATTCGATTCGGAATATTATGTAAAAAGTTTAAGGAAAAGTCCCAAAAGGGGCGATGGAAATTGCAACAGTTTAACAATATTTGTTAGAATTAGTTATAATGAAAATTTCCTGAAAAATTAATAATAAAATAAGTAGACTTTGGCAGTGACCCTAAGAACTAGATTTTATATTTTAATTCTTGTAAGTTTATTGTACGAGTTGTCAATGTATAACACTAACATTGGGTATTTTTTTGCAATACGATACAAGCAAATTTTGCCGTTGTGAATGGATTTAAATGCTAAAATGTATCTATTTATCTCATTTTTATGCCACACCACTCTATAATTTATGCTTATTCTTCAGTATTATTATTGAGTATATTGTTTGTGTTCTTCACTATTTTTAAGCATTTTATGTAATCATTGCAAAAAAACACCACATAACAACGTTTTTAGAAGCCCGTTTGTAATTCTACAGTTATTCATACATTTACATCAACATCAATGTAATAAATATTATAATATGTAATAACTGCTTCTTTGGAGTACTTATTCTACATTATTTTGTTAAATAAATAATAAATTAACAGGTAAAAAATGTTAGATTGTGGCAAGTATTAAAATGTTTACGGCAAATACACATAAAAATGTATATTTTTTTTCAACAGTTTTTATTCGCTAAAATCGATTATCCTCATCTTAAACTGTTTTTTTATTCACTAAAGATAATTCAGGTATTGTCAAACTGACGTATCATGTCATATATGTTTTTAAATATATGGTTATCCAGATCAAAATGAAATAGCAACAAACTCTTTGTCCCTCTCTCTCTACACATGGTAAAGTAAATTTAAAGGTCGCCAGGAACTGATGACTGCCTTTGACGAAACATCGGATTCAAGAAAATAGCATCATTGATTAAAAAATTATCTGGGACAACTAAGCAGAAACTTAGATGGAAAAAATTGCCTGAAGACTATCTGGAAAAAATTGGGACTTGCTTCTTAGATAACCCTTTGGTTGTTTAACATGGTAGTCAATCCCGTGTTGACATGCATAGGTGGGTTGCGAAAGATTTAAAAGTTACATAAACTGTAACAATCATGTAGCTACAAAGTGTGCAAAAGCTGATTTAGCTGTACATATTGTCAAAATTGAAAAAAAAAATAAGAAGAGATAGAGAATGTCTTTGTTGCCTTTGCAATAGGCCTTTTCATCATGTGACAAGCGTAAGCGCAGTCGCCATGTTGAAATAGCGGCAATTCAAAAGTTTCGTACCATTTTGATAGACAATGGCTGGGAATGCAGTATTATCTCCCCAATTAAATCATTTACTGGAAAAAATCGTTGATGGTGCTTCACTGATTTATAATTCAGTTGAAGCCCATAATTGTACGCAATTAAAAAGGTAGCTTAAATATCATGGACATCTTTAAAAAGGAAAAAGAAGTAAGCTGATTGAGGGGATTAGGCATCATTACTTCTTTACTATACAAAAAGTATCTATAATTTTATTCTAATCAGACCTACCACATATATACAATTGGTATATTGATTAAATTGTATTGTATTTAAACGATTTATAGCGTGTATCACTCTTACATACTCCATAACAACACCGCTTCTTCGTCCCTTTTCGTACTGCATGATATCATTATAATAATCGATTAAAAAAACCTATTTGCTAATTAAGACACTTCTTTCTTTATTTTCGTATTTCTTTTCTTCAATAACTATACTTTCTTTAGTATTTTTTTATTTTAATTATGTGTTTTCAGGCCTTTTAACATGCTTGTTTGCAAAAAACAGTACGAAAAAAATGGCTGATACTGACGCATGCGCACAAAAAAAAATGTGATGAAAAGGCCTATTAAGACATTCTTTTCTTATATACAGGGTGTTATGAAAATAGTATATTTAAACCTCTAAATCATTGTGTAAAACTAAAATAAATAAAAATTGTTAAAAATAGCAAACCAACATGCGTTTTGCCAGTGATGACATATGGAGCAGAGATACACACTTTAACTAAGAAGATAGTAAACAAAATACAAGTAGCGCAGCGTGCTATTGAGAGGACTATGTTGGGCGTCAGTCTTAGGGATCGAATCCCAAACAATGAAGTAAGGAGAAGGTCCGGTGTTGCGGATACCATAAGAAGAATCACTACATTGAAATGGGCTGGACACATCGCAAGGATGACAGATAATCGATGGACCAGAAGAATCTTTGAATGGAGACCGAGGGAATAAGGCCTACCGAAGTAGGGGACGTCCACAACAAAATGGACCGATGATATGGAACGCATCACACCAAACTGGATGCAGTCGGCGCAGTGCCGCTATGAGTGGAACAGATTACGAGAGGCTTATGTCTGGCAGTGGACGCAATTGGGCTTATGATGATGATGATAATGATGATGATGAATTACTGAGACAATAAACCATAAAATTGTAATTAAAAACAGCAAAAATCCATACATGCCCTATCTCTTTGTTTCAGATCCATCCATCAAATCCATTTTCACACTAGTAAAAGGCTCAAATAACATTTGATGGAGGTCATGGTTAGAACTATCTTCAGCAATATTTTATAAATAAACACATTTTTACCTTTTACATAATAAAAAATTGATTTTGTATTAATAGTAAATATAAAAAACAACTGGATTCCATTGGAGCTCTTTGGGAGTCAATATCTCTGAAGAGGGGGCCCATACGAAAAAAGTTTTTATGAACTTGTTGTATTCTTTTTATATCCGGAAGATTTCTCACATACTCCCAAACGTCCCGTAAACTATTTTCATAATACCCTATATATTATAAACTAATAAGCACAAAATTCTAGACAAATAACTAATAAAACTGAAAGGATTTCAACGAGACCTAAAGATACCTTGTATAAAAGGTATTATCACTTCAATACATTGCCACACCACCGCAACATCGTCTCTAACTAGAAAAAATAAAGCATTTCTTTTTGTTATAATAGAGCGTGGGCTCAGGTCAAGTCTCGCTCTCGCCCGCCAACTGATAATGGTGCTTCCGCAATTTCGCCAACCTGTATCGCTCCTGTTCCAGTTCTTTTTCGAGCTCGAGCACTCGGACTTGCGCTTCCATTTCTAATCGTTTGGCTTGATGAAGAGATACTTTCGAAACGTCGAGTTCATCTGTAAAAAAACACACATTAACATTGATCTTAACATAATGTATGCTGATATGACTATGAGATGTCAAAAAATTACAGGAGAATAGCTAAATCGATTGCAGCGCTCGCTGTGTTCCAATTTTCGTTAAATCATGCTTGATTTAAATGTAAACAAATAGACAGGGTTTTCCAGAATATTTTATTTATTTATTTATTTACAGTAAAGTACACTACAGGGATAAATCCCTAAATGGTACAAAAATTAATATAAAAAGGAAATAACATACAAAACATAAAAAAACTTAAAAATACATACAAAATAAAAAAGCTTACAATACTAGTAACATACAATAGTTCCATTAAGTAAATACTCGATTAAGGGTTTAAAAATGTAATCTTAAATCAGACGTCGCCAAACCTTAGCCATCTCTTAAGAGAATACAGACCAATGTTAAAAATGTCACAATTGTGATAAAATAAGTTATAATTTTGACACATGCGGTCAATAAACGTGACCATAATTTGTGTCCTATGTCCTTTTACGAAGAAGAGGGAGGTGTGACGAGTTCGACGCCTGGGAACCAAGAAATCCACCATACTCAGCCAGATCACTACAGTAGAATATCCCATTAACCAGTTTATAAAACAAGAGGAGAGCTTGTCTACGTCTATTCTCCAGCGTCTGCATACCACACGAAAGCAATCTAGTTTCATAGCAGACGTCTTGATACGGAAAACGATGTTTAAATAACAAATATTTAATGAATTTATGTTGTACTCTTTCAATCCTATCGATATGGCAAACATAACGGGGCTGCCAGATAACTGAGCAATATTGAGTACACTTCTTACCAAGCAGTTATACAGTGACATAATGGCCTTCGTGCAGGTGAAGTGTCGAGGAACTTCTCTTGATGAAGCCCAACATTCTGAATGCTCTGCATACGATTGTGTCGATATGAAGGTTAAACGATAAGCCTTCGTCAAAAATTACACCCAAGTCATTCACTGGGAAGAAGTTTTCAGGATTGAGTCACCAATTTTATAGACATTATGGGTGGGTGCAAGAGATTTTGTGAAATGGATAGTAGTACATTTCGCAATATTAAGGGAAAGAGAATTCGCTTCACACCATTTTATAAATCGATTTAAATCGGATTGTAAAGCGTAACTATCGGCAGTGTCGGAGGTGAAGAATTTCAAATCATCTGCAAATAACAAGCAGTTACTATTTGTAAAGCAAGACGTCTCTTTATGTAACTCCCCGAAATACCGATATCAGAAAGCTTTCTCAGAAGCAATTCATGACACACACTGTCAAAGGCCCTGGACAAATCTGTATAGACTGCGTCAACCTGGCGACCAGCCTTAACTGAAGAAAAAAGATAGTTCTGGAATATAGCGAGATTGGTTGCCGTAGAGCGACCACTATAAAAACCGTGTTGTAAAGGAGAAATATAATCTTTATAGGTGGAGAATAGTTCATCCGTAATGATGTCTTCGAATAATTTTGGAATTGTAGAAATGATCGAAATGCCTCTGTAGTTAGTTACATTAGCCCTATTTCCCTTTTTGTAGATAGGCACAAGGTTAGAAAACTTCCAAGCAGAGGGAAATATCCCCTTATCAAAAGAACTTTGAAAAATTGCACAAAGAGAGGCAGACAGTGTATCGCAGCAGCCCTTTAAGAGGGCTGGTGGTAATCCATCAGGACCCGCACTTTTGTTGGAATCAAGACCTCTGATTCTGGAAGCAACCTCATCAACAGCAAATGTATGATGTGCCAACGCTGAAAAAAATGGAACTGGTCCAGACGAGTCAACACCAACGCTGCCAGGCACAGAATAGCACGTTTGAAAGTGTTCTGCCAAGGCTGCAGCTATTTCAGATGGATCTCTGAGCTCCAAACCGTTATATGTCATTAAGTTGGGCAACCCAAAACTTTGTTTTAAATTTTTAATATACGACAAAAATATTTACATTTTCAGGCGTAAGCAGTTCGGACTTTGTGACAAACATCATATAACACCAGTCGGTACGAAATTGCACCTCACGTCTTTACTGGAGTAAACCATATAATCGGAAAGGCAAAGTGTTCTTTTATAATTTTTGTATAATTTATTTTTCTCGGTTATAAGTTTTTGGAGCGTGGCGTCGAACCAAACGGGATATTTGTTGCCCTTTATACGCTTTTTCGGAACAAATTGAGTTATACCATCCTCAACAATGTCGTAGAAGCGTTGCACAATCGCGTCAACGTCGTCGTAGCCGCCTATAAAGGACCAATCAACTTCCGCAAAAAATCTGTTAAGTTCCGTGGGCAATCTCTCGGAATCTAACAGAAAACCTAAAATTATTATGACAAGTTCCCATAAACTTTTTTCCTATGACCCTACCCTACAGAGATACAGGTACCTAACGGACGCCTCTGGAAATCGTTTTTGTTTAAATAACTTTTAAAATACTAGGCGTAATTTAATATTTTTTTAATATGATGGTTACTAGATAAGTCTTCTTAAAATGAACTCATTAAATCAGATTTGGCTTATTTAGTTTGCCAGGGACGGACTAGCTCTGACACAATAATAGCAATTTTTTTAAAAACCCTGTATGATAAAGGCTCAACAATATTATTTTTGGATAGCTTCAACCTTAAATTTAAAAAAAGTATTCTTGATTGACATCGATAAAACCAACTGTTTACGAGAAATAAAATATTATGGTTGGTATTTTTTTACATTATATAGGGTGTTTTCTAATTGTACGTCAATATTTAAGGAGGCAATTTTTGGGTCTATTTTAAGAAGAAAACTTCATATGAATTTATGTCCTAAACGTCTTAACTTTTGAGATACAGGGTGGTAAAATTTTTAAAAATAAATCATTTATTATTAACATCTGTAAATACAACTTTAGATGTTTTAATGAAATTTGGCATACATGTACTATGTATCAAAAGCATTTTTTAGTGTACCACATTTTTTTTGTTTGCCAAAATAGGCAGGTCAAATTCTGTATGAACGCCACTGGTGGAAATTTTTAAAAAATGTGGTACACTAAAAATAGCTTCTTAATACATCATAGTATATTTATGCCAAATTTCATTAAAATATCTAAAGTGATATTCTAGATTAAGACGTTTAGACATTCGTTCATATGAAGTTTTCTTTTTAAAAATTTGATGCAAAAATTGCTTCCTAAATATTGACGTACAATAGAAAAAGCGTATAATGAAAAAAATTTTACCAACCATAATATTAAATTTCAAAACAGTTGTTTTGAGGTCAATCAAGAATATTTTTTTTAGTTTAGGTTAAAATATCAAAAATATTGTCAGCTTTATCATACGGGGTTTTAAAAATTCCCATTTGTGTAAAACTGTCCTTTCCCTGGCAAACTAAATAAAAAATGATTTGATGTTTTTAAGAAGATTTTAGTTACCATCATTTAAAAAAAATTTTTGCTGGTTTTTTAAAAAAAGTTATTAAAAAAACGATTTAAAAGTCCGTTATTACCTGTATGAAAGGGAAGCTAGAGTCTAGGGGGCTTGCCCTTTTGGGTTTCTATGGGGTTTCCCGGGAGTTTCCCCAATATTTAGGACACCCTGTATATTTATTTAGGAAAAATAAATAATTTTTATAAATAATCTTACCCCTTTCCCACGGCTTTCAAACATGATTTTACGCAGCCGTCAGATGTCGTTTTTATTGCACATCATGCCAATATAATTTGTTCTATGAAAATTTTATGTTGGCGTCAAAAATTTCTTACCAGCATCTTCAATCAGCTGTCCACAATCCTTAACCGTGGCAACGACGGTACCCGTTGCGGTGGTTACGCCCTTCGAAGCCTGAGTCAGCTGTTTCAAGTTGTCACTATTTCTGTCTGCTTTCACCCTACTGGCCACTACTAACTGTGCGGTCGATGCGGCTATTTCTTGAGCCGCCACAACGAGGTGTTCTAGTTTGCCGTTAGATACCACTACTTTATCCGCAGCAGTTCTGGAATCGAAAGGAGTAAGTAAAAAATATATCTTCAATTGATTATAAAGTTTTAACAAAGACAATTAGTTTTTACTGTAGACACACATAACAATGGTAAATTTTTGGTAATAGAGAACCTACGTGACCTTGCTGATTATGCACTAGCGGTCATGGTGGCAAAATTTAGCATTTAGTATGCGAGAGAATTTGAATTTTACACTACTCGCTATAGTAATTATAAAATAATTATTAAAATAATAAATTTCAAACATTGTACAGTTAAACTTGTCTATAACGGCCACCATAAAATTAAAAATAATTGTTGTTCAACCATTCTAGGCTACAAAATTTTCCACTCAAAAATTGCTTGCTGCCTCAAGTGCTTTTTGTTTAATTAACAGTCCAGATATTGAAATATCTTTACCTCTTGCTTCGCAGAATCAATTGTAGAAGACTTGATCTACCGCAGATCCTCCCGACTTTGGGAATTTCCTCTTTTATTCTAAATGGATACCTTCAAACATTCGTTTAAGTTCAGCTTTATTCCTGGTGATATTATTTATTTGGGATTTTCCAACCGCAAACTTTTCAGTCAGTTTTCGCGAACCCAAGCGCACTTTTCACTTCCTGCTATAACATCAATTTTTTCCTTTAGTGACAAACCTTTTCGTTTGAAGAACATAATTAAACACTTTTCGATTCCAAACACGATAACATTATTCTTATCGATTTAAGACCCAACTAAAAATATAATGGAAGATAATTCCCCTAGAGCCACTAATGCTATTTGAACCTGGCCATAAAATTTATTGTTGGGTATTTTCACCTTTAAAATTTGCAGAATACAATCATAAAGTAATAAAATACAAATTAGCCTAAAGAAATTCCGGCCAATATAAAAAGGTTGATTTATCTGAAATAGGTTATAAAAATTGAGATTTGTCTGGCCGTGGCTGTTTTATAAGGGTTATCTAAGGGTATTTATATATGGAATTTCCTATAAAGTAATTTTTTTTAGCTTAAAAGTGGCCAATAACACAGGTGGTCGATTTAAAAGGGTGTCCGTTAACACAAGTTTTACTGTAATTATAAAGAGTGGATTTCAAAAAATAAATGTCCCGGATTTACGAGTACCATCTGGGCTAAAGAAATAGTAAAATTAATGTCATAATAAATATACAGTGTGTACATAAAGTATGAAACAAATTTATTATTTGCCTAAGCAAAAAAAAATTTTTGTGCTTAAGCTGCTTTTATTTAAATTGCCCATTTTTTGACATAAAATATAAATATACTCATGTATACTTCAAGTCCAAAATTTCTGTCAATGACGCATCGCTCGCTTTTAGAGTGCCCCGGGTTGTGTGGGGTCAGGGGAACCAATTCCAGTGGCGTACGCATTTTAGAAAATAAATGATAAAATTTCGTCAAAACATAAAAATATTTTTACAAGCAAAAGTTATTTTCTCACATTTTCATCAACCCTTTAAATTAGTAACAAGCCTATATTATTTTGGTATTATTCGGATTAATGAAAAATGTAATTTTTTTTGCTTAATTTTGCACACCTCCTATTTTGAGGTCATAGAACACAAATTTGAGTTTTTTGGCGATTTTTCAACGTTTTTCCAAAAAAAAAAATACATTTTTTACTTTAGTTTTACCTTCTCTGATTTTATTTTGCTACATGAAAAATATAATAAAATTTTAGTCTTAACATAAATTAAAAAAGATGTAAAAGCAGAACGATAGACAATCCAAGTTACACCGACTTGCCAATTCACCACCGATCTTGCAATCTCAATAATACGATATTCACACGCATTGCTTCATCAAAAAATATCCACTATATAAGGAACACGAAAGCTCTGAGATCATCAGCTTGTAGAATCCAATAACTATTTGGGGTTTTTTCGTGTTCCATATTTAGGATTTCCATATCGAGAATATTTTTGATCAAACATTGCGGGTCAAAGGCGAAGCAAGGTTCGCATACCTTATAAAAATGTCAAAAAAAAACTTTTAACAACCTGGTAACAGGTCAACTTTTTTAAATTTCGAGTTGAATTCGTTTTACCTACTTTTATTGAAAATTAAGGTTTTCCTTACTTTTTAAGTGTTTTTTTTTTAATATTAACAAAATTAATTTTTCAAAATGTTTTCGTGCAAATGAAGAATTTAAAGAATATGTTTGTAAATGATTAAACAATTAAATTATTATTTTTTAAATACTATAAGAGGCACCCAAAAAAAAACAGCTTCTGATTCATGTTTAACAATCAAAAAGTAAAAAGTGTGCAAAAAAATGGCGAAAAATAGCATTTTCCAGTATCCGCATAATTAATAATATTGATTTTTTGCCTTTAAAACTCTGAATACCGTACGCGAATTAACTTTTGTTAAAGTTGCACATATCTCTGCAGCATCCAAAGTGGTTAGTTCGGGATTTCGTTCCCGAATCCAGGGTAAACATTTTTAACCATTATTCTTTCCCTTTTAACTTAACTGAGTTTTTTTTTAGGCGGATAACTAGTTAAAGGTTGGTTAAATTCAAAATTTAAAATTTAAAAGGCACTTAACAACACTAAATCTTTATATACATTTATATACACTAAATAAGATAAACTATTATAAAATTGGCACAAAACAATATCTATATACTACAATTATTAGAAATTTATAATATTTAGAAAATACCCTGTAGGTATACAATTAAAATTTAAACTTACAAAATCTGTCCATAATCAATAATAACTAAATAAAATCATCGACAGCACGAAAACCCTGTCGATACGCTTATTTTCAAGTCTCTTCAAGTTGTAAACTAAGGAATGTGTGTTGCCACTTTTATTGTCTTCCCGATAACAATGATTTCAATACATATTGGCGGCTATTTTAAGTGGGGTCACTGGCTGGTGATTTATTCTTGCGAAATATGACAACGTGGCGATGAAATTTTTGGGCCCGGTTCACTATTATTTGAGCGGAAAAGTATATCATAGGCTTAAAAATCATTTACTAGTGTTAGATTTTTATTCAGCCGCTTCGTCGGTTGGGTGGCCGGTATTAAATGAGTCACTGACAGAAATTTTGGACTTTAGGTATAGTAGATATATTTTATTGCAGATTTCTAATCTCCAAGAAGAGCTATTTTTAAAAACATAAAACACTTGTGGTTTTAGATGGCAGTTTCGTGGATAAAGGGTAGTAAAAAATTGTATACATAATGTAAAAAACAAATTCATTATTTGGTAAAGCAAAAAAAAAACATTGAAAATCTCCTCGAACACGTAAATAATAATTTTGTATTGGGCATTTTTTTACATAAAATAAAAATATACAGGGTGCCTCGTGTAGAGGATATAACATCGACGCCTTTTTTAAATTAAAACTCCCATTTTTTACTGCAGATACAGGGTGTTTTTTACGGAAACCTTTAAATACCCCCCCATCACTTTATTTTTAGAGATGCAGCAAAAATTGTCAAACCAAAAAGGTTCAAATTATGCTCAACTTTAAAAATCAGGTATTTTTTTGTTATGTTAGTACAGCAAAATTCACAGAAACATCACTTTTTTAGATTCAACATTGCAGTTACGCCCCCTAGCGTCCATTTCAGAAACTTGAAAATAATTTCAAGCCATTTCTCTTGACCACTTTTACTAAAAATATTTTTCCCAACGCTGTGTGATAAACCTTTTTTTTGAGATACAGACGGCGTCCTTTCTTATTTGGACATCCGGTACACACTGTATATTTATTATCAACGCATATACACTTATTTATCCACTTTTATCAACGTTTTATTAAATGAGGTTTTAATGGAAACGAATAAAATTTTATATTTGACTCAGTTTTACTGTATTATGACACAACACAGCACAACAACCGGTGTTACCAGATCTTGGCTTGTTTTTAACGTTTTTTTCATTCAAATTACCTAATTATAACTTTCTTATTAATATTTATTGTTTCAATAAGTTATTGTAATAAATTTATGTATTAAATTTGTAAAGACTACATAGAAATAATTAATAAAAAAAACATGATCGTAAGTCAGTAATGAAATACATGTTTATAAACAGCTTGTCCTCACGTACGAACTTACAAAAGTAACGAGAGAGGCGCCACTAGTTCTTACGCAAGTTCTCTATATAGCAGTGTGTGTGAACGTATTTTCTCTCGATGGACAGCTGCTCGAGTAAGCGTGCTTTCAAACCTAGTACCAAAAATTTAGCATTGTTTTGTGCGTCTATAGTAAAAACTACAGTTGTCTTTACTGGCAATACTTAAAATGTTAAAACTTACAATAAAAATTGAGCAGCGACACCAACTGCCTTAGCAGCTGATATAAATCCATCTGTCCATTGATGGTTCCTTTTGTAGAACTCTTTTGCACTCGCGGTACCCTGCAAAAAATCCCTAATTAACCTTAAGACAATTTTTGTAAAAGAACAAGCTCTTATTAAGAAGCAACAGCGTTGTGAATGAGCGAAGCAGCTAAAAGTGTGTAGGTGAACTGTATTGTTACACAGACAAAATAAACGCAACAGTATTAAAAAAAAGGCTTACTCCATCTTCCACCTGTTGCCGATTACAGAGGTGAGGGTTACTTTCTTATAGAGCTATCGTTTTTAACGTTTATCGCGAATAAAGCACTTTTGATAAGGAAATTATTCGGCAATTGCGTTTTGCGCGATTTTAGGCTTATAATTCCCTTCTCTACTAGTTCTAAAGATTTTAGTCAGGACATTAGAACGAAGTTATAAAATAATCGTATTGTCATCGGTTCTTGACCCCTAAACAAATATTCAAGTTAATCAGACTTCTTAAAATAGTTGAAAATTACGTTAAAAAAGTCTACACATTCTAGGGATGAAAAAACAAACAAAGTGGGAAGTTGGGAAGTCGAGGGCCTCTCTAGTTGGACCGCAAGGGGATGCATGAAACTGGCATTTTGTGTTGCTTTATTGGAAGCTGCTAGGGGAGGAATTATATGGACGAATTTCTCGGAGCAAAAGCCGTGAAAATACCTATAAAAGAGCGATAGGTTCCCTACAACTCATCGGTGGACAAGAGAAGAAAGCTTTCGTGCAAGAGTAGGGTCATTAATAAGGCAAACAGTTCTTCTTTAAATGGATTCAAGAAAACTAAGAGGTGCGGGAGACACCATTTCTGAAAAATGGGAAAAGTATTACCGGCAGGGTCTGATTTGGGATAGAGAGTATACAGATAGGAAGGGGAGAAATACTTTTTCGCTGAAACAGGAACAAAACTTGGATATTCTTATCTTTCTTTTTTAGTAAAAAAACATGGTCCCCATCTTTTTAAATTATCCTGCATAAACAAAATTATTTGTAAAATAATTTTCCCAATCATTTGTATTAATTTTTGTACTTTGTTCTGTTAACTATTAGCTTAGTTTGGACCTCCCTTGTATAATATCGACTTTATTTACATATGAAATTTTTAAAATTTGTGATAAGTGAAAGAAGCCTAATTGGCTTTTTCTTACACTGTATATTTTGTGTGTTCCCGCCCCTAATTGGTCGTACTGTGGTTGGTGTACCTAAATAAATAAGGACAGAAGAATTATTTAGACCTAAAAGCTTTAAACATTAACAAAACTATCAAACCATAAAAACCCAATAAACCAAAACCTTTAAGACACCCATGGACGCTCGAATAGACCTTCACAGATGCATGTCCGAGCATCTATGGGGTCCTTTATCCCATTACTAATACAATTTACTTACTCGTCCCTGGGCAACTATCTCCGCCTGTAACAACCTGGATTTCTTGACAAGTATCCTGATGGCCTGCATCAGGGTCGTACAGGAATCCAGGATTTTCTCGTTCACCTCCAATTTGATTCCAGAGTCGGCCGCTCTGGAATTGGTCAACATGTCCTGAAAAAAAAATTGTAATAGTGCTAAAATGAACCATTTTTAACAACCACGATAATCAAGGTCAAACTGTTTATTTTTTGTAACCAAATTATAAAAAAAAATATTTTATAAAAAAGAAAAAAGACTCACTTGAATTCTGTTGCTGCTTCTTCGATGGCTTTATCCATGGCAGCCATTTCGTTTTCGAACATTTCATCCAAATTTTCAGACTAAAATTAAGCGCATAAAATTAATTAGTTTAACGATAACAAATTAATTTTAAAAAATACAGTGTCACTACTAAAGCTTGGAACATATAAAAAAAATATATTTCTGTTTATTCTTTAACTCTTAAGGTATATACACACCGAAAAAACAAACAAGAACAAACATCAGCGAACAAACGTTTTTCTTCAGTGTAGACAGTGAAAACGCGAACAAACGTCCGTTTGTTCTTGTTCATACATGTTTGAGTAGACGTCGGTACATCAAAAGGTATGTACACACCGAAAAAACAAACATCAGCAAACAAACGTTTTTCTTCAGTGTAGACAGTAAAAACGGCGAACAAACGTTTGTTTGTTCTTGTTCACACATGTTCGAGTAGACGTCGGTACATCAAAGAGAATTTTTGTTTTTAAGGTCATCCATAACCATTCCAACTAGTCGAACAAGAGTAAACACATATTTGGTTGCGCTATGTAGACAGAAAAAGCGAACAATAAACAAAGAACACATACAAACAAAGTGAACAAGAAGGAATGTTTTTTGTTTTTTCGGTGTGTACATACCCAAAGAGAAATAAATTTTGTTCGTCGTCATACATAACTTTTCCAACTAGTCGAACAAGAGTAAAAAATATTTCGTTGCGCTATGTAGACTAAACAAAGAACACATACAAACAGGGTGAACAAGAACGAATGTTTGTTCTTGTTTGTTTTTTTGGTGTGTACATACCTTTATAAAAACACATGTACTTTGGTAAAACCTAGTAACTTAAGTTACTAGGTTTAATTATAAAATTTCCTGATCTTTCAAATGCTATTTTTAAGTTTTTCTATCTGTCGTACAATCAGAATCAATCAAATATCATGCGTATTGAAAATGCTAATATTTTTTGTTACCTTTTCTCCCAATAGTGATAAGCTAATACTATCTCCTAAAGACGCAACTTCTTCCAATTTCTGTAACGCTTCCTTAACGACTAATTCAGTGCTTTGAGTTTCCTTAATATTTTGCAGTATTCTTAAAATTACTTCCCCAAGAACTTTACACGTTTCCGCCATTTCTAAAAAAAGGAATAATCAGCGACTTTTAACCATATAGTGAAGGACAAGAGAGACAGATATAGAAGTGAGGTGAACCACTGGGTATACGTGCTACGACTGATGTCCTACACAGCAATGTTGAATACCGGTGTGACGTCATATCGGCAGTGTCATAACTCACAAAGCAAAGTATCAGGAAAAAAGATTTGGGATTTAGTTCTAAAACTTCTAGTGTTTTGATTCGAACTATCAAAATATGCACAATAAGTATTTGAGCAATTTTTAAAGATTTTTGCAGCTCTACATAATAGCATATCAAGTATTTAGAAAATATGAAAAAAAAAAATTTTTTTGAGCTGTGACACACAGGGAGCTCGAAAAATCGACTGCCAACTTTTTTTAAGATACAGGTTGTTAAACTTTAAATAAAAAATAGATTTTTTTGTAATTTGTAGCCAATTTACTTGAAATTGGTCGCTGTTATTTCTATCCTATGTTTTGTCAAGTGAAATAGGTCTTTAAAATAGTATGTAATGAAAAAATTAAACGACTTACTTTCTCCAAATGTAATATCTGGACTTGTATTGCACGTAGCCCTTCCTTGTAATATGTAGATGGCGTGCCTGTGAGCAATTTTGTTCGATACCGTTATGACTGTCGCATAGTCTGTAAAAACTAAAGTTGTGCTTTCTTCCAACGCTTCTCGACAACCTAAAAAACCACCTTGGTATTATTAAAATAAACAAATAGGTCAATATTTTACCTTTCGTGAGGCTTCGTAGATAATCAGGAGTACAAGTCAACGCCGTAATCGCTGGATTATCGACCTCGTGAATGGCGTGTCTTAAGAGTTCCTCACTGTTTTCTATCGAGTTCCTTACTATCGAGTGTAGTTTCAGTTGCATTTCTTTTTGTTCTAAATAAAGCGAAATACATATTTCATTTAGCACGGAAAAGACACAAGAGAAGATATTATTTTATTTTTCTTTACCATTATCCAGTTGCCGTTCCAAATCCATCATCCTATAAGATAGTTCTTCAGATTTTTTCTTCAACTGTTCCTTTTCTTCGATAATATTCTGCAGTTCTTGCTGCACGAGTTCCCGTTCCCTGCACGCGTTTTCAACACTTTTTTTGAGAATCTGAAAAAAACTTTATTAATATCGGCCACTATTATTAACAATGTTGTTCAGTGTAAACTGATTAATGTTTATTATATAAGGTTTATTATATACCTTCATATACAGGGTGTCCCGGAAAATATGGGAGATCTCCCGGATATAAAAAAAACACGTAACGGTGCCCATGTTGAACCCTCTTAAAGTTTTAAACTAAAAGTTAAACTTTTTATTGAAACTATATGTTGGTGACAAGAGAAAATTCCTCTTTCTGATATTAAACTCGACAGAATTTAGAGGACTAACAATATAAATAAAGTAGGTACTTAATTTTTAGCAATTAGTTAAAGGTTTGTAATAAACATTGTCCAAAGTTCCTTTCTATACAGGGCATAAAAAAAGGTCATGAATGTCACAACTAGTACGTCCTTAGTGATGAGCGAGACCGGTCTTGGTCTTGCGGTCTTGGTCTTGGTCTTGCAGCAAGACCAAGACCAAGACCGCCTTTTCGCTTGCAAGACCAAGACCAAGACGGGGTATGCAAGACCAAGACCAAGACAGGAGGAGTGCAAGAAGACTCGACTGCAAGACTCGCAAGACACAAAATTTTAATGTTTATATTCAATATATAGAGGTATTTTATATAGACTTGACAAAAAAAATTGTCAAGAACTGACAAAAAAGGCGATTATTTAATAAGCAACAGGTTTTTTTTGATAAAATAATAATTAAATCTATAAATTTGTTCTTTTATACAGTTCCTAACGACGATAACGAGTAAATTCAATAACATGTTTCAAAAATATTGAGATGGTGACTCAATGGTCCGACAAAGCTTGATATCTCCGAAACCGTTCACGACAGACAAAAGTTATAGAAGCTAAAAATTACTTTCATATTTCTGATGTTAAATTAGCTATCTAGTAATGCCACTTACAGGGTAAATCAAAAATTTCCAAAATTCAAAAATACATTATTTTTGTTCCACACTGTAAAAAGCTGCACAATAAGATTACATCTTAAAACTAAGATATAAATGTGATGGATTAATAAAAAATATATTTGTCATATCATAGAAGTTCTTTTTAGATTAATGGATTTTAAATATCACTTCCGGTTTGGATGGAAAAGTCAAAACAATACCAAAAGAATAATGATGACCTAATTTTTGTCAAAACCGAAAATGATATTTAAAATTTAATCTACGACGACATTGTTCCTTTGTGACAGTTTAACAATTTCCAGCATAATATACCATTTAATATTTTGTATTTTAGGTTAAAAGTTAAAAATAAGGAAGTTTTCTTAAGTGACAGTGGATTCTTTGGAAAATTCTGGGATAAAAAATAATTTCACATTTACGTCCTTTTTTTCTATAATTTTTTAAGGTCAGATTTTTACAATCATAAGAGGAGATCTCGAGCTTTGTCACACTATTGAGCCACCTTGTAAATGTAGAATGTTTATAACGTATTTGTACAAACTTTGTACGGCAAATGTTGAATTTAAAGATGAAAAGTTCATATGAACTGAAAATATCCTTAAATATTTTTTTTTAATCAGAAATCTGTGTTTCGTATCAGAATCATTCTAACGGAAATTTCACGTTACATCTGGTTAGTTATTAAGTCTTTTTTTTCTGCTTACACTACACCGCTTTGTATTTGCTTTAATTTTATATGTTTTTTCAAAGCAAATTTAAATAATTCTTATTACTTAAATGTTTCTATATGTTAAGAAATGTATAAAAGCAGGTTGTGTCTCAATTCAACTAAAAATGGACCACAATAAATAAATAAACCCCTACATTAAAAATATGCTTTTTAATCAAATAATT
Source organism: Listronotus oregonensis (assembly GCA_019359885.1). NCBI lineage: Eukaryota > Metazoa > Arthropoda > Insecta > Coleoptera > Curculionidae > Listronotus > Listronotus oregonensis. Next base: position 25,340 of record JAHBCN010009398.1, read on the forward strand.
TAAATGTATGTGTAAGGTTAAAATTTGTATATTTTAAAATTTTAAAGCAAAAAATATAGTCTCTATCTTTAATTATTTCTAAGTACTAAAAAAATATATTTTATTTAACATTGCTTAGTATAAATAATTACTACCAAAAAAAACAAGTCCAGCAAGACTCTTGCAGCAAGACCAAGACCAAGACCAAGACCGGGTGGTGCAAGACCAAGACCAAGAACAAGACCATCTTTTGGCTTGCAAGACCAAGACCAAGACTAGCCCGGCCTTGGTCTTGGTCTTGCTTTGCTCATCACTATACGTCCTTGCAGCTGTATGTTCTTACCAAAAATATCATACTTAAAAAAAAATGGAATTCTAACAATAGCATGATTTATTTCCTTATACGCCTTTAAATTTGCAAAAATATTTCATAAATCAAGCCAATAACTTCAACAGTTTGATAGAATTATGATATCCACCCAATGTTCTTACCCAAAATATTATAGTTAAAAAAATATGGAATTCAAACAATAGCATGACTTATTTCTTTATACGCCTTCAAATTTGCAAAATTTTCCCATAAATCAAGCCAATGACTTTATTAGTTTGATAAAAAAAAAATGAAATCCACCCAATGTTCTTACCAAAAATATTATACTTGAAAAAATATGGAATTCAAACAATAGCATGACTTATTTCTTTATACGCCTTCAAATTTGCAAAATTTTTCCATACATCAAGCCAATGACTTCATTAGTTTGATAAAAAAAGTTATGAAATCCACCCAATGTTCTTACCAAAAATATTATACTTGAAAAAATATGGAATTTAAACAATAGCATGACTTATTTCTTTATACGCCTTCAAATTTGCAAAATTTTTCCATACATCAAGCCAATGACTCCATTAGTTTGATAAAAAAAAGTTATGAAATCCACCCAATGTTTTTACCAAAAATATTATACTTGAAAAAATATGGAATTTAAACAATAGCATGACTTATTTCTTTATACGCCTTCAAATTTGCAAAATTTTCCCATAAATCAAGCCAATGACTTTATTAGTTTGATAAACAAAAAAATATGAAATCCACCCAATGTTCTTACCAAAAATATTATACTTGAAAAAATATGGAATTCAAACAATAGCATGACTTATTTCATTATACGCCTTCAAATTTGCAAAATTTTCCCATAAATCAAGCCAATGACTTTATTAGTTTGATAAAAAAGTTATGAAATCCACAATGTTACCAAAAATATTATACTTGAAAAAATATGGAATTCAAACAATAGCATGACTTATTTCTTTACGCCTTCAACTTTGCACAATTTTTCCATACATCAAATAATTTAAATGTATGTGTAAGGTTAAAATTTGTATATTTTAAAATTTTAAAGCAAAAAATATAGTCTCTATCTTTAATTATTTCTAAGTACTAAAAAAATATATTTTATTTAACATTGCTTAGTATAAATAATTACTACCAAAAAAACAAGACCAGCAAGACTCTTGCAGCAAGACCAAGACCAAGACCGGGTGGTGCAAGACCAAGAACAAGACCATCTTTTGGCTTGCAAGACCAAGACCAGGCTTGCAAGACCAAGACCAAGACCAAGACTAGCCCGGTCTTGGTCTTGGTCTTGCTTTGCTCATCACTATACGTCCTTGCAGCTGTACGTGATTCACAATACTTCTTTTGTTGGTAATTTGAAGAGTCTTACTTGGTATTTCATCTTATTAAAATAAAATTGGAATATATTTGGTGGTTCAATAATTATCTCTAAAAAAACTTGATTACATTAGGAAGCCAATATCTCTGAAAAGAAGGCCTATACAAAAATGTTTATATAAACTTGTAGTATTTGTTTCGTGTGTTTTTTTTCACATCCGGGAGGTTTCCCACGTTTTTCCGGACACAATGTATCAATATTTTTTTGTCAACTGTCTTCGAACATTAACATACTGTGAGTATCTTAAGAGAAGTAAAAGAACATTTATTAAAAGGAACTTAATTTGAGAAACCATGGTTTATGATTTGTAAAAGTTCGATGAATCATTATCTCACCTCTGTTTCCATGTTAAATAACTCCTTATCCTTCTGCAAAAGTGACAATTCTTCGGATTTCTGTCTTTCGGCCACTTCCAATCTTTCTTTTTCCTGCTGTACTTCGTTCATTGTTTCCAATGTTTTCAGCGTCAAAGCGAGTTTCTTTTCTATTTCAGCTTTCTAAAAAACAAAGACATGTTGGAATAATAAAGTTTCTTTGGTTTCAGGCTCTTTGTTTTTCAATTCTCAACTCCACTGTCAAAGAAAACATACCTTTCGAATTTCGGCCACATGTTCATCTCGCAATTTGACATAAATTGACTTTAGTTTGTCAAATTTTTCGTGGAACTGTTTTTCTAAAACAAAAATATAAAAATTTTAAAATTTTGAATTCACACAATAACGTAACCAATTTCTTATACACTTTGCAATTTTCAAAAATTCACCATTAATCAAGTCCATAACCCCGAAAGTTTTAAAAAGTTGATACAATTATGAAATCCACCCAATGTTCTTACCAAAAATGTAATGCTTAAAAAAATATGAAATTCAAACAATAACACGACTTACTTCTTTACACAATTTCCAATTTTTAAAAATTTCCCATGAATCAAGCCAATGAGTTAGACAGATTGAAACAAAATACAAAATCCACTCAATGTTCTTGCCAAAAATTTAATACTTGAAAAAAAATATGGAATTCAAATAATACCACGACTTACTTCTTTACTCATTTTAAATTTTTAAAAATTTCACATAAATCAAGCCAATGACTCAACAGTTTAATAAAAATTATGAAATCCACCCAATGTTCTTACCGAAAAATATACTTTTAAAAATATGAAACACAATAACCTGACCTATCTCTCTGTACACTTTCTTAGTTTGATAAAAATTATAAAATCCACCTAATCTTCTTACCAAAAATATCATACTTAAAAAAAATGGAATTCTAACAATAGCATGATTTATTTCCTTATACGCCCTTAAATTTGCAAAAATATTTCATAAATCAAGCCAATAACTTCAACAGTTTGATAGAATTATGATATCCACCCAATGTTCTTACCCAAAATATTATAGTTAAAAAAATATGCAATTCAAACAGTAGCATGACATTTCTTTATACGCCTTTAAATTGGCAAAAAATTCCCATAAATGAAGCCAATGACTTCGACAGTTTAATTAAATCATGAAATTCACCCAATGTTCTTACCAAAAATATTATACTTAAAAATTATGTAATTCAAAAAATGCATGACAGTTCTTTATACGCCTTTAAATTTGCAAAAATTTCCCATAAATCAAGCCAATGACTTCGATACTTTGATAAAAAAAATATGAAATCCACCCAATGTTCTTACCAAAAATATTATACTTGAAAAAATATGGAATTCAAACAATAGCATGACAGTTCTTTATACGCCTTTAAATTTGCAAAAATTTTCTATAAATCAAGCCAATGACTTAGATACTTTGATAAAAAAAAATATGAAATCCACCTAATGTTCTCTACAATGTCATACTTAAAAAAATATGGAATTCAAACAATAGCATGACTTATTTCTTTACATGCCTTTAAATTTGCAAAATTTTCCCATTAATCAAGCCAATGACTTCCATAGTTTGATAAAAAAAAAAGTTATAAAATCCACCCAATATTCTTACAAAAATATTATACTTGAAAAAATATGGAATTCAAACAATAGCATGACTTATTTCTTTATACGCCTTCAAATTTGCAAAATTTTCCATACAAATCAAGCCAATGACTTATTAATTTGATAAAAAAATTATGAAATCCACCCAATGTTCTTACCAAAAATATTATACTTGAAAAAATATGGAATTCAAACAATAGCATGACTTATTTCTTTATACGCCTTCAAATTTGCAAAATTTTCATACAAATCAAGCCAATGACTTTATTAGTTTGATAAAAAAAAGTTATGAAATCACCAATGTTCTTACCAAAAATATTATACTTGAAAAAATATGGAATTCAAACAATAGCATGACTTATTTCTTTATACGCCTTCAAATTTGCAAAATTTTCCCATAAATCAAGCCAATGACTTCGATAGTTTGATAAAAAAAAGTATGAAATCCACCCAATGTTCTTACCAAAAATATTATATTTGAAAAAATATGGAATTCAAACAATTGCATGACTTATTTCTTTATACGCTTTTAAATTTGCAAAATTTTCCCATAAATCAAGCCAATGATTTCGTTAGTTTCATAAAAAAAATTATGAAATCCACCCAATGTTCTTACGAAAAATATCATACTTGAAAAAATATGCAATTCAAACAATAGCATGACTTATTTTTATATACGCCTTCAAATTTGCAAAATTTTCCCGTAAATCAAGACAATGATTTCGTTAGTTTGATAAAAAAAAGTATGAAATCCACCCAATGTTCTTACGAAAAATATCATACTTGAAAAAATATGGAATTCAAACAATAGCATGACTTATTTTTATATACGCCTTCAAATTTGCAAAATTTTCCCGTAAATCAAGACAATGATTTCGTTAGTTTGATAAAAAAAAGTATAAAATCCACCCAATGTTCTTACGAAAAATATCATACTTGAAAAAATATGGAATTCAAACAATAGCATGACTTATTTCTATATACGCCTTCAAATTTGCAAAATTTTCCCATAAATCAAGCCAATGACATCATTAGTTTGACAAAAATTATGAAATCCACCCAATGCCCTAACCAAAAAAGCTTTACTAGAAAAGGTATGGAATTCAAACAATAGCATGGTTTAGTTTTTTATGCTCCTTCAAATTTGCAAAATTTTCCCATAAATCAAGCTAATGACTCCGACAGTTTGCTAAAATTAAGAAATCCACCCAATGTTCTTACATATCCCTGCAAGAGGAAATAGCTAATATAATATAACTAGTGATCTTAAGCGGAATAGCTACATTAAGAGACTGGTTAAGGAAACGAGAACCATCAAAATAAAACAAAAACGTCTAACCTGAACAAGACTCAACAGGACTAAACATTTATGGAACTTTGGGAAAGATTGACATACTCAAAAGCAAGTGTAATAATAAAACGGCATTTAAATCCCATACTACTCTAAGAAATATTTTTACTAAAAGAAGACAAGACAATAATATTTCAAATAAAGAGTGTATCTACCAAATTCAATTAACAAATAAAGAAATGGAAGTCCAAAATATTATTATTGTTAAATAAAAATATACTTACGTTCAGAATCCTGACTTTGAGCCACAGCAAAACTTTGGTTCAAAAGCTCTTCCTTTACGTGCTTCTCCTGCTCCAACTCGCTTTCTCTTGTCGCCAGATCGTGTTCCAACGATAATATTTTGTTCTGTAATGTCGTAATGTCAACTTGGTTCCTCGACATAAGCGCGTTGATTTCGGCTCTATAAACAAAATAACTTAGAAGCTCTTAAAATGTATAATAAAAAATCCTGGACCGTATTTAAAAAAATAAAGTTGATGATGGCAGCTTAAAGACGAAACGTCGGTGTTATAGAAATTTTTAACTTCTAAGGTGGCATTTTAACCAGCATCAAATGGCCCAATTGTGCCTCTATTAAACCGACCTCGTATCTCTTCAAGTTTTTGATAGCCCAATGATAAGGCTCGAATTTGGGACACCCTGTACATATAAAAAATATTATTTCATAATTTTGAGGTTATTTTTTTTAAGATCGATTTTTTTTAAATATTTTTTTATGAAAAAAAGTTTAATTAAAAAAAAATACTAATAGCGCTCCAACTTAGGAGCGGGTAAATGACTTTTCCATTTTTTTTTAAATCATACCTATTCATTTTGTAATCACGCCCCACTTCAAAAAATTGTTCTGCAAAGATATATCCGACTATGACAAAGGACGTCACAGACACAACTGTTTTAAACTGAAAACTTGGACCTATTTCAAGAAACAACATTGTTTAATACACATGAAACCCATAAAAGAATGTTTCAATAGATTCAAATGTACACAATCTATGTAAAACTAAAAAATGTGGCTAGCTAAACTTAAAAATATAAATAATTTGATTAACAAAATGTGGTCTGGTCTAGATTATTTAATAAGTTTGATAAGAAAAACGCGATGTTATTGTTTAAAATATATTTTATTGTTTAATACACTTTTTGATCTTCTAATTTATTGATTTCATCCCTGAAGTGATAATCCGGAAGACTGTCGAAATACACTTCCACGGCTGCTACAACCTTTTCGTTCGATGAAAATTGCATGAATTTTTTGATATGTGAGGAGAGCCACAAATTATGGAGACTAAATCTGGAAAATAGGGTGAACGTTGCAACAATTCGTACTTTAATTAACTGATTTTCGCGATGGTTTTTTAAGATAAGATTTTTTTTATTTGCATAAACCAGACCTTTTCTTACAATTTTTTTTATTCAGCTGAACCAAAAGGTTACAGTAATAATCTGAGTTTACTGATTTACCAGTTTAGAAGTAATCGGCAAAAAAAATTCTTTTGCATCCCAAAAATACTCCTTAGCCTCTTGCAGAGCTGGGACGGATCCTTCAAAAAAGGAATCGATTTACGGATCCGGATCCTCATAAAGGAATCGAATCACCAATACGAATCACGATTAAAAAAAAAGGATCGCATCCAGGGAATTGATTCGTATTAATCGGATCACGAATCCGGATCATCTTTAGTTTTTATACATACAATATAATAATAATAATATTATTATTATTGATGAATGTACATACTATACAGTATTTTCACAAGTCAAAAAAAAGTAAAAATACAATTTGGGAAACAACAGAATATACAAAGTCAAGTATCCCTATTTAAACAAAATTATCAATGACTTAAAATAAACGAAAAGTTAATATTATATTTCTAAAATAATTAAAACAGATTAAGAAATAAAAAACTTTAACTAAAGTAAATTTCGCACATATTGATTAAAATCATTTGTCATTAAAACCTAAAAAGAACAACCACAAAAAAAGACAAATATTTTCCAAAACAAACATAGGCTTGAATATATAAAATCTAACACGATATGATAAAATACACACACATCAGTCTTATAAATAAAAACAGCAACCCCATACAACTCTGACATTCTGACGTTCTTTTAAATCTTCAAAGTTATTTTTTAAATATTCATCGCTATTGTAGAATGCCTTCCCTTAGATTTTTAAGTTTATATTTAAATGACGTGGCGGTAAGAGTCTTAATTGTTGGAAGACATTAAACATTTCCAACCATAGTGGTTTCTGCCACCGACCTACAATTGCTGTAGCGTAAGGCAAAAATTTATTCCTCTTTATCGACCTATTTGATTGATTGATTATAATCTAAATACACAAGTTGAGGTTTTGTCCGCCTCGACACTGCAGCTTACGGGGTTTTGTTGTATCTCTTGTGTATTTGTTTCAGTTAAAGGTTTAACACCTAGACAGGTGTAGTAGCCCTTTACTGTTCTTTTTTGGTCTCCAGCCTCCTGGTGGTTAGTGTCCACCATGAGGTTTTGATTTGTTCTCCAGTATGTAAGTGCAGGGCACTCATATATGATGTGAGGCTGTCTCTTCCTTTCGCACATAGTCTGCAAATGGGTTCTTCTCTATAGATGCCCATAGTGTGCAAATGTTTTCTTAGGGTGCAGTGTCCGGTTATTAATCCTGTCACTATTCTAATCTGATTCCTATTTAGTTTTAGTAGTTCACTTGTCAATGCTTTCGATGGTGATTCCAACATTGATTTAGTGTGATTTGCCTTGGAATGTGGTTCCAGTATGACTGATGTTGTGTTTGAATCCACCGAGTCATGTAGCCACGAACCGAGGCTTTTGGTATTCCAAAAACAGGTTCAGGACCCACAAACATTGCTGCGAGCCTCGCCTGGCGGGAGTCTGCATTTTCATTGCCCTGTATTCCCCTGTGTCCTGGCCCAAGGAAAGTGTAACTTTGTTGTGGTTAGCCAGGTTTAGGAGGCATTGCAGACAGTTTCAAACCAACCTTGAGTTGACTTGTTGAGATGCCAAAGCTTTTATGGCCGCTTGACTATCAGAGAAGATAGTAATGTCCCTGCCCTTATATCTCCTCCTCAAGTTCTCTCGCAGACAAAGTTCAATGGCATATATTTCCGCCTGGAAAACAGTGGCATATTTCCCCAGGGAAGCATAAGCATTAAACCTAGGGGTATCGACCTATACTTTGGAACAAATAAACGTATATTTTATTGTAACTGTGGTAGTCACAGTTATGAGAATACTTCGCAGTGTTATTCCTCACATACACAAGACAGGCCAGTATATAAATTGATGGCAATGTAAGAATGCCAAGAGAGATAAAACTCTTTCTACAGCAATCCCTTAATCTTAATCCAGCCATTATCCTTATGCAGCGCCTCTGCATAAGGATAATGCAGCCAACCTTAGCCAAATGCGGCGAATGTCCCCAACACAAGATCGCATACGAAAGGTGTGAGTGACCGTAAAAAGCCTTCATCAAGACTTCCTCTGTAACAATGTTCTTAAGGTTACGAATAATAAAAGTGCTTTTACTCAACACGCTTGCAAGATGTTCAGCATGTCTTTCCCTCGTTATTGTCTCCAGTGGTCTAAGAGAAAAATCCAGTGTTTGAGTTTTTGTTTTATTTATGCTCAGACCGTTCGAAAGAAACCACTTCTGGATCTCACATTCCACATTCTTACCTTGCTGGTCGAGTTGAGCCAAATCACATGTTTTAGTAAGCGCCGTGGTGTCATCAGCATACAAAATAATATCTGCACTCTTATCTAAGGAACAGGCACTAATATCGTTTACATATAAAAGGAATAGAACAGGGCCAAGAACAGAGCCCTGCGGTACTCCATAATTAACAGGGACTGCACTGGATGTTGTGCCATTATAAGTTACATATTGAAGGCGGTCTGACAAATATGATTCAATACGTTTGACACTGTTACAACAAAATTTATATTTAGAGAGTTTTTGAATCAGCAACTTATGAGACACGCAATCAAAAGCCTTTGTCAAGTCAAAATGGTAACTACAATACGATTGGTGCTACATAATCCAGATGATAAATCAAGCGTCATTTTGAAGTGCTGTGACTCTTAGCCAAATTAGTTTTTAGTAAATGTTGTTCAAATCTGAATATGTTATTTCTAAGATCAACATGAAATCACCCTTAAATGGAACATTTTTTTGAACTGTATTCCAAAACTTGCGAAGCTAGATCTTCGTAAGGTTTTTAAATGTGATTCTTGAGATAACCTCAAGCAAATTATAAATAGGACATCTTATTGTAACTGTCTTAAGTATGATACATTCCACAATAATTCGTTGATTTCTTGACCGCGATAAAATTTAAATGACAACCCTCAATGAAAAACCCAGTCATAAATAAGTTGCCTGACAAATATCTATTGTGTAGGAACCGCACCTTTTAAAGGGTACAGGTCCTGATTACCTTTTAATATTAATACTTTAGGTTAGCTATTTTGGATGCTCAATAACACATACGAAATACCTCGACAAACTCCAAGCGACTGATGAACTAAGACGAAAAGATTCTGCTTTATATTCAACACCTGCAATTTGCCTATAACCTACATAATATACCAAAAAGTAGATACAATAATAAATAAAGAAAATTTTAAGTCCGGACCTACATGCGGGTACCCAAAGTATATTGAGTTTTACGACTAACAGTAGCAGGTAAAACGAGAAATCAACGAATTATTGTGGAACGTACCATACCACTTTTAATTTTCAAAATAAGTTTCAAAACATCCTGTATATTTTTTACCTTAGTTTATCACACTGGGTCCTCAAAAACTCCCTCTCCTGTATAATCTCCTGATGAGCCTGTATGCTAACTTGAATCGTGTGTTCTACATGATTACTATCCTCCTCTGTATTGTCCGTCGTATCTATAAGGTTCTCTTCCTGTATGGGTTCCTCCTCGTGTTCGGGCTCTTGAGGTACCACTACTTTTTTTACGAAGCGG